>VDFB02119621.1:0-47115 GCA_007258455.2 Sequoia sempervirens | reverse complement strand
ATTTGCTCCCAAACTTATTGCTCACAACAACAAATATTTTGAAAGCCTAATTTTCATACTTCCACATGCTTGCAGGCACATTTAGTACACTAAATCAAAACTAAACAATGACGACTTTAACTACAAATTCCATTACAGATATTCTTGCAAGCATATCTAGTTTGAGCCCTGTTTTGCAAGTTTCATCTATTGACTCCATTCAACAGGCTCATTCTACACTTGTCAAATATTGTGTTCAACTTTCTGATGGATCACACACACATCATGCTTTACTTCCTGATCACTTCAATGATCTTGTTTTGGAGGAGGCTTTAGTCAAAGGTTCTATTGTCCTACTAAAACAATATACTTCGAAGATGTTCAATAAATTCACATATGTCCACTCTTTCCCAAAAAAAAATTCTTCGTTTTATTTTCCCCCTACATGCTCTTGCTAAATGTACCACTTTATTTCAAATTGTAAGGATAACATAATTGAAAAATTTGAATTAATTTCAAACAATGTGCCTATTGTTGGAACTCCAACTCCTCTCCTCCAGTCTAGAAGCTCCATCCCATCAAGTAGCTCTCCAACCCTGTTGGGATCTTCTCAGTCTACAAATGATTCAATTGAAGAAGATGGAGACCCTCATACTCAACAAAGTATATCCCCTTTCAAACCAATTCCAATAAAAATGTTAATGCCCAACCATAAGCATTGGTCCATTGAGGGTCGAGCCTTGATGAAATCTTCAATCCATGAATATAAAAATGGTGGACATGATGGAAATTTTTTTGGATTCAATTTCATTGACATGGCAAGCTCTGAAATTCATATTTCTTGCTTCAATGAACAAGTTGAAGAATTCTATCACGCTATTCACTCTAATAGTCTTTATGTTATCTCTAATGACCACATCAAAGTTACTAACACAAAGTATTCTAGCTCCACAAATCCCTACGAAATAATTCTCCTTAGCAGCATCCATAGTAACTCCTTCTGCATCCTTGGATTCCACAATACCAACACATAATTTCCACATTAAAAGAATCTATTCATTGTCCTCATTTCCTATCAATTCCCTTGCTGACATAATAGGAATACTCCTAGCTATCTCCCCTGTATCAATCATTCGTAAAAGAGATGGTACATAGACAATCAAATGCACTGCTACAATCTTAGACAAGTCAAATTGTACCATAGATGTTACACTTTGGGGGCATCATTGCTATATAGATGGGATACAAATATCTGATATCTACACAATCAAATCCTCATGTTATTTTGATTAAATCAAAATGTATCACCTCATGGTGTGGAAGAGGTCTTGATACTATTTTCCCAATCAAAGTTCTAATGAACCCCATTTTAGCAGAAGCCTCCAACTTACTAGCATGGTATACTAGTAAAGAAATTGCCAAGCTCTTAAGTTCCTTCTAAAAAAAACACGTTTCCCCCATAAAGTTTGCAAATCCAGTCAATATCTCATCTCTTGCAAATAATAACATGCTTGAAAAAAAAAATGTTTACATAAAGGCCTCCATTTCAAAATTGCACCTTGACAACTTCTATTACCTTTCATGCCCTCTATTAGATAACAATAAAAAGTGTATGAAAAAGGTTTTGCAAACTTCCCCTACTACTTTCTGTTGCCCAAAGTGCTCTACAAATATCCTTTGATGTGACTTCGGCTACATGCTCAAAATGGACTTGAAAGAATCAAGTGGCGAACTCCTAAAAGTTATTGCATTCGAAGGTCCAACAAATTCCTTAATGGGTGTTGTCGTAGAATATTTTCAACTACTGATTGTTGAACTTGATGCTACTAGAGACATTTTGGACCATATTGTTGGTAGCTAGTTTTTCTTTGATCTAACCATAAAGATGATTCCATTTGGTGGATAGGAAACAAAAAGCATTGTTATTACTGCCATTAAGTCGATTTGAAACTAGGCATGGCCAAATATGTAAACATTATCACCAATTGCGAATATTTTTTTTGTGTTATCAAAAACATTGGATACCCACATATGGAAACTTGATCGTACATTTTCTTATGAATTTTTTCTATCACTATGATCATGTTGTTAGCCATTACCTGTCCATTAAGTGTGATCGCTCTAAGTGGCCAAGGTCTTAAATTCATCTTTCTACATATTTTAAAATGAACACTACCCATATAATATCTACAACTTTATCTACATTTCCTGTGCATATCTTTATATGTTTGTGTTTTATGTTCTATTCCAAATTATTTATTTGCACCATTAAATATCCAATCAAATTATAATATATACATACTTTTTCATTGGTTTTGTCATCAACATTTCTTACTATGGAGGCAGACAATGCAAGGATGTAGGAAAAACGTTCTTGCAAAAATGAGCTAAACCGCAAACGATACCATGCAAATAAATATGCAATTAACAAATGAAGATGTGAAGAAAATCAAATTCTTCATGTTGCAACCTCAAAATCTATAGTCTCTCATCCAGTTAACACATCCCACCTACAAGGAATTGCACCTCACTCCCAAAACATAGCTCAACCCGACACAAATATCGAAATGCACCCTTTGCCACTTTTTCCACAGGAGTTTTTCTCTACTAGAAATAACTTCCGCTCAAAGTTAGATAGCCTATCAATAATGTCGACTTGTATGGTTTGAATGGAGAGATATACAAGAATCAAAACTATAGAGTCAAATGAATTGACTACTTGTTATAGATGCACATCTGAAAAGAAAGAGCACCGCTTCTCAAATTGGAACAACATGGACCCTGGTGAGCAACCTATATGCTTAAAATTTCTATCCCAAGTTCAGGAGATGTTAATAGCAAGGGTTAGCCCAATAATTCAATTTACCTATGCAAGGGGTGGGCAACTAAAATATAGTGGACACACTATCTTCTTTCCTCAAGATATATCTGCAATTTAATCCTACTTGCCCAAGCATATTACTAATCTTGATATACTAATAGTAATTAATAGGGAACAAATCGGCCAACAACAATATAGCTTCCATGTCATTAGAGGACGTGTCCATGAGGAACTTAAATATAATATTTCCAATGACCCATACTACAAGGATGTCCAAATAGATGAGCTTGCATTATCCACTTTGCTAGAGTCTTCTACTTACATCTCAAACCTTATTTATGCAACATCTTCCAATCCCACCACCAAAAATACAAGCATCGAGGAAACAAGTGACACAGAATATGACCACACCGACCACAATATGTTGGCAACAACATCCTTTGTGTTGAACCTCCCGTATGCACGTATAGAGGTCGAAGAAGTGTGCTCTTTATTATAACTAGGTGCGAGATGACCAACACCAATCAATGCATGGCCACCAATTTCTCCATCTCCTATCAATGAGTACACCACTGAAGGACTATTTGTTATGGCATTCCCAACTTTGTTTCCAAAAGGAAAAGATGCATTCAAGCAACAACGTATAAAATAAATTAAACTACATGAATATGCTCTCCAACTTTTAAGGTACCATGATGATCGGTTTGGCCAACACCCCCGATTTAGGTACTTCATACTAAATATTATTATGTGACACCATAGCCAAGAAACCTCCTCTGTATTTGTTCACAAAAATCTTGAAGGTTACCTACCTTCGACAGTTTCTGACCTTTGCCAAATATTGTAGGACATTCTAGATGACAAACTTGCAGATCAACTCATGCAATTTAGTTTTTCAATTCATGGAACTCATCCATTTTGGACCCAACATCGAGGGGAATTCTTTGACATGGTCATTCAGGTTGGTTTCCCCTCACTCTTCTTCACCCTTAGTGGAACAGATACAAAATGACCAGACTTGCATACCATCATTCCTACCAAGCCTCCTACAAATCCTTCTATGGCTTGTAGATGGATGATCCAAAATAGTGTACATAATCCACACCTTACTGCAATATACATGCACCATAGGTTTACTGCATTTCGGGAAGAGGGACCTTGGAAAAGCTTCTTTGCACATCTAAATATTGGTATAGGTAATAACTTTATTTTTTGTTATGGCACAATACACTCATGATTATTTACTAGAAAGCATCCCTTCATTTTTTTACAATAGACTCTTATCTTTTAAGTTTGCTAAATATCATCTTTTTGTAGATATGAATGGAAACACAGAGGATCTGCACACATCCATGGTTTACTATGGCTCCAACAAGCACCTGATATTAGTAGATTACAATGGAATAACCTTTAATCTGTACAAAATGCACTTGATTACATAGATAGATATGTCTTTTCCTAGAACCCATGTCCCCTCCATTTGAGAAACCAAAGATTTTACTGCTCTGTTCTTGATGATCCTTGTTTGCTGGATACAAGGATCCTGTCATGTGACCCTTCAAGTGACTATTGTGAATTGGTCAATTGTGTCGAGCGACACACAAAGTGTACTTTTCTAACATGCCTTAGGAAAAAAGTGGCAACCACTTCGTGTCGCTATAAAGCACCATGGTCTATGCAAGACAAGTCAAGTCTTTCAAATGTGGAGACCGGCCACCCTAAGCACACACCTACTCACAATGATGATTGCTTAAACCTTCAAAACCCATCTATACTCTCTATCTAGAGGGGCAATGTAGATTTCCAACCTGTACTCTCAATTGATGTTGTCCTGAAATATATTGCAAAATATGCAGCAAAAGCTGAGCAAAAATCTGAAACATATCATGCCATGTTATCTCGCATCTCAACCAATTTAGAATTAGAAATGCCTACCCCAATAGATTTTCAAAAAATGCTTACGGATAGCCTTTTCAATCATGATATTTGTGCTCAAGAAACTTGCCACCTTTTACTAAAATTACCCCTCCATATCTAGTAGGACATTTGTGTCTTTAAATGTTAACCACCACAAATTTTAGCGTGTCTCAATCCCATCCGTGTGAGTTACCACTTCACCTACATACATTGATACCTACATGGCTCGCCCCATACAACTAGAGACAATTCCTCTCATTGAACTTACCCAAAAATGGACCTTTAAAGCATCCCGAAAAAATGAACAATGGAAGCAATGCCCCCAAAATGCAATTGTTCACATCTCACCTAAGTTCACAAGCATCCCTGCAAGAGACGACAAAAGATTTCATGAATTTTGTTGGAGTGAACTAATTCTATACCACCCATTCCAAAACATTGACATTGACTTTGGCTCCTTCGAACATCAAATTATATCGCAAGGGGAAATGTTCTCTTTGACATACAGGCCATGGCACGTACACCGCAAAAATCCAAATCAAGCTGAAGAATCAGATGCTAGCAGCAACTCGAGCATTGACCATGTGTTGAAAGGACAAAACCCTGAAGAGTGGCAAGTTCTCTCAAGTTTGTACCCAAACCTTCCTATACAGCTTGATGCATTGGACATGCTTGGTCGACGTGACATTGACATGCACCATGACTGGAAACATACCAACTTCACCCAACAACAAAGGCATCTTGCAACTGCTTCCGTAGACTGCAATTGACCAACCTTTCAAGTGCATCGTGATCTCCACGAACACAACCTTACTACTTTCTCTACCTAGCAGCAAAAAGCATTTGATATAATTTGGTCTCATCTAACTACTATTCCATTACAACCACCACTAAAGCTCATTGTTCAAGGAACTATAGGTACTAGAAAATCACACCTCATAAAAAAGATAAGGTCTGCCCTCAATAGCTCAACTCTAATTCACCTTTACTACTTCTTGCACCTATAGGTGTTTCTACATTCAACATTCAAGCATCATAAATTCATTTTTCCCTTTGAATTCCAATAAAATAAATGCCCCCCTACAAGGGAAAACACTTGAGGCCTTCCAAGAAAGCATGTACTTTATTAGGTACATTTTAGTAGATGAGATGAGCTTTGTAGGCCCAAAGTTACTAGAGTGTATTGACATGCGACTACGGCAAGCATTCCCTGCCCACAACCACCTTCCCTTTGGAGGCCGATCAATTATTCTCTTTGGTGACTTGGGACAACTACCACTAGTTAAAGATATCCCCATGTATACTTCTACTTGATATGGTGGAACACTATGGTGCAGCTTCACAACAGTGGTAACTTTGACCAGATTATTTTGACAAGTTGGTGATTCTCCTTCCCAAATTTCTTTTTGTGCACTTCTCTCAAATATATGGAATGCAAAGCCTACACAAGAAGACTAGGAAATTATAATGTCACGCTCAAATTCATCACTCAACGCTGAAGAAAACTCTATTTTCTTGTCTGTCATACACCTTTTTGCAACAAATGAAATTGTTTTACTACACAATAAATGTATGTTGTTATCTTTGGCGATGCCTGTTTCCCTTTCCACTGTAGAGTAACTCAAGGGGTCATCATACAAAAATCCAGATGAAGAGAAACTTCAAGCTCATATTTTGTTGTCTATTGGCCAAGAGGTCATGTTATGTTCTAATATTTGGGTCGAAACATGGCTCGTGAATGGTGCACTTGGTGAGGTAAAAGAAATTGTATACAACAAAGGTGAAAAACCACCTTAGCTACCCTTATTTGTCGTTGTTCAATTCAAACATTACATTGACCCACCTTGGGACCATAACAATCCAAACAATGTCCCCATAACCTCGCTCAACCGTGGGCTTCACTGTCAAATTCCACTTAAAATGGATTGGGAACTGACAATACACAAGTCACAAGGATTAACACTTCCAAGGGCCACATTCGACATTGGGAACATTGATCAACAAGGCCTCACATTCACTGCTATTTCACGAGTGCCTGATCTACAAAGTCTTCGCATACACCCATCCTTCATGTTCCAATGCTATGCACGCATGCAACAAAGCCCATATGTTGCATGTCAGAAAAATGAAGAGAATCAATTGACAATAATGCCAATTTCAAACTCCTCAAATAGTTGAAGTGCATTTCACCTACTATAGGTACGTCACTTTCTTATTTACTTCACTACCAATATTGATATACTTTAGTTGTTCTAAATTATATTAATATTTTTCCTCTACTGCATCCTCCTCTTATTGCTCATTTACACTATTTCCTCATTATCTAAGTCCTACAAATTAATTAGCAAAAGGTAACTTATTATTTTTTTGGAATAATTTTTTTTTTCTATACCAATGTATTCAACTGCATCCATTCTTGTAATGCGAATTAAACAATCCATAAAAAACACATGGATCTCATCATTGTATATATTTACTCAAAAGGAAGCTTTATTTTACATACATTATTTTATTTCATTTCACCTAACTCTACGAGAGGCACGAGCTATATGGAATAACTGCTCCCTTAGGTGGGCGAAAGGTCTTTTGATTTTCTTTTATTAAATTTGACTATCATAGTTAAATATTATATTCTTTGAATAGATTTGATGTCGAAAAAGTAAGATAGCATCATTTACATTTACTACAGATAAATGCTTCCTACCACCTTTGTATGTGTACCTGTAAATATCGGTGTTCTCTTTGTTGCCTCTATATTGATATTTCATCTACACTCACTGACCTAGTAGACTTATAAATATTGATATTGCATTTACTAAAGATAAATATCGATTATTTTCCATTCATCGTCCTTCCTAATCATTGCTCTGATATTTCACAAATATTTGTTGTAGTACTTCTTCCAGTGACTTCTTTCAAAGCACCTATACTTCTACTTCTTCGACTACAATCACTAACCTGGTAAATTTTCTCTCCAGCTCCTTTCAAGGTTGTTGATTTATGTTTTCTCTATAATTTTTTGAAGAATTAATTTAGCATTTGGATAATTTTGAATGAAATGATGATGAAATTTGATGGGAATGCAGAACTGTGAAAGAAATGGAGCCCTTGTTGAGAATTTTTCACCAGCTTCTGGGAGTCCCTGACGAAATGGACAAACTCCTCAACATTCCACACATAGTTATATTTTGGAAAGAAAAGCCATGGATTCCATTCATATTGATGTCAAAGAGTTTCCCAACTCTTATGTCTTCATTATCAACATGCCATGCCTTAAAAACAACAACATCAAGGTATTTCCCTTATAAACCTCTAAAACCCTCATTTTCTCTGCATTTGGGGGATGAAAAAGCTTCAAATCACTGGCCACTAAGACTAACAAATTGGTTTTTGTGTGTTTGAGAACAAGCAGGCTCAAGTAGAGGATGAGAATGTGCTAACAATCAGCGGAGAGTGAAAAAGGGAGGAGGAGGAGGATGCCAAATTCTTCCATATGGAGCTCAGGGTCAAAAAATTTATGCGTAAATTTAGCCTACCTGATGAATGCAATATGGAGGCCAATTTTGCTAGCTATCAAGATGAAGTACTAAGTGTTATCATTCCCAAGCTTCATCCTCTAGAGCCCAACAAACCCAAGACAATTGAAGTTAAAGTTGCTTAGCCACCCACCTTTCTAGACTGTGTTTTTTTGTTTCCAATATGTAGAGCAGTCACAAATATAAATACAATGAGTGTGTTTAATACAGAATACATACAAAATGTATTGTTTTGGTCTATAATTTCACCACCTAAATTCCTCCATAGGTACAAAGATATGTAAAGTTCCAGTAACATAATTTTGAAAATGTATTTTTCCAGAATTTTGAACATATGTCTGAAACTTGAAAGGTTGAATTTTTGATCATTATGAGTTTTTTAGTATAAAATACCTAGACAAAGCAATGCACAATAGTGTGTGCTTCATATTTCAATGTAATGAAGACTCAATTTTCTCCTTTATGTAACATGCTTACACATAAATTGGAGTTCAATATGACCATGTCACAATTTGGTTATACCATTATATTCAATTGCATACATTCTTGTAATGCAAATTAAATATTCCATTAAAATAGTTCATTTTCAACTTTGTATATATATCCTTATTCTACATTTTTATCTCACATGATTTTAAGCTCATTTTTTTCTATACTATTTCCATTTCATTTTTTAAATGTGTTGTTTTAATAAGTTACATACAAATTTTTCTATTTCAACCAATATGTCTACACAAAATCAATTAAGGAAAATAATTGTTGAATCAAATTTAATTCATTTTTTCCTTTTCTTATTATGTCCATTGTTATCTATTTCAACCAATTATTTGGCGTACCCAATTGCACACCTAAAGTGCAATAGCTAGTATATTTTGTACATTATATATCAGTGTGACCATGTTGGAAGTTGTTAGATTTAATATTTAACATTGAGCTTTATATTTTATATTATATTTTGCAATTTATATTTTAGAATATCCTTTCTTAGTTGTTTAAAATTTTGTCTTTTTTTTTTAAATAACAAACAAGAGCTTTGAAAGAGCTAGTCCCTGCAAGGGAGCAAAAATTGTGTTTGTGATATATGAGGTTGTTATCATAGTTGTAGTGGTAGTTGTAAGGGAAGTTTGATAGAAAGCATGCCAACGTAGCATCATATTTGACGATGTAGCGTTGAAAGGAATGTTTTAAGTAGGGGAGGTTTGAAGTAAGGTATGCAATCATCTACTTGTTTGTGCTCCTTAATCATTGGAAACTCAAATTTAGGAAATGATTACGAAGGGTGATCCACATTTAATTTATTTATTTTTCCTCTATGTGCCTATAAACGATTTATTGAAGCTTCTATACTTATTTTTCTTTTCCTAGAAAATATTGGATTCCCTACTTAATAAAAATCTAGAAAAAAACAAAGTTCTTATTTATAGTAGATAGCTACATATATTCAAATAATGACATTATATTAATTAAATATAATAAATTAATAGAATCATTTAAATAATTCAATGTAGTAATTAATTAGCTAATTAAACCATTTATTTATTTCACAAAATATGTAAAATAAACCAGAACTTTATTTCAATTTTAATTAGATTAATTTATTTTATTTGACAATTTTATTTTCTTTGTTTTAAATACAAAATGCAACTTTCAAAGACAATACAGTACACATAAAACATAAAACAAAGAACATGTGTCATCTTTCAAAATTTTCAATGACAATGTCAACATAGAAGCAAACCAACCAAATACATCCAAGCATTTATAAGTTCTAGTGAAACAATACATTCAAATACCAAATGGATGATCTTAATCAAATTTTACTTGTCTTGTGTTGTGACCTAACCTAGTGAATGAGCTATTGGTAGAGGTTTTACATGTGCCCCATGTTCTTCTCCTTAAACAAAATGACATCCTAGAAGCTTGATTAGCAACTATAACAATTCAAAGAATTCTTAAAACCTTATGTCTTGTTCAACCAACACCTCAATTCTTATTGTCCATGAATTATTACCATAACAAGACCAAAATCAAACAAGAAATCCAATCATTTGTCCACCGAGACTTCTACTTGACCAACTTTTATCTTGTCCACAATAATAAAATATTAGTTTATCTAACCACATTAACATTTTCATGTGTGTCCACTTTGGTGCATATAGTCATAGACTCTTGAAATCTATGCGCTTGTGGATGGTACCTAATTTCACATAATATGGTGTTAAAAAGCACCTTTTGGGTCTACTGTAATAGGATTGGAATATCAAACTTCCTTTGCCCATAACCAACCTTCATTGTCACCAAAAACATGTAAGACATGAATGCAAAATTCTTTCAACAAAGAGTTATAGTATTTTTCCATGCAATGTTGATGTAAGGTAGCAATTATTGATTTTTTTTAGCCTTTTAAATGCATTATTTCCATCGATGATTCATGCTACCAATAACTTGGAACTTGTCTTTAAATGCATAGCCCTCGATGCTCAATTCAAAAAATGTTGTGCAAGTCAATGATCAATTATCAGATTTTAGGAATATCATCTTCAAGAATGACAATTTAAATTTTGAACCAAAAGACACAATTGGTTCTAGGGGACACAACCACACACGTGGTTGTAATTAGGCTTAAATTCCTAAGTGACTTGAACACTTTAATTCTACAAATAAGATAATAACAATTAAAAATTAAGTGTTAGGTTCAAGACCAACATACATGCAAAAGCAAACAAATTAAACATTATGATAATGTATTCAAGACACTACCAAAATAAGTACAAGGTGAGAGGAGAAAGGAGAAAAGTTTTCCCTTTTCTCCTTTGCAATATTATATTTATGTGTTGTGTACATGAAATTTTACAAGAAATGTTCTTAGTCGATTCAATTTTAAGGTTACCATATAGAAAATCTAATTCATCAAATCACATGTAAACCAAATTCGTTTATAATTTATAATTAACAATTTACTTTGTCAAAATTACTTAAATAGTAATTCCAACTTTAATTAAATCATTCAATCTATTTTACATAAAATACTTTAATAAAATAAAACTTTCATAATACAAAACAAAATATTCATTTAAAAATAAATGTACTTGTCAATTAAACAAATATCAAATTAAAAAATATTTTTAAAAATAAATTATTATAATTATAAATTAGATTTAGTAAAAATACGATAATTTAAAAAATAAAAATAAAAAACCTTGAAACAGATAATGAAATATGAAAAAAAAACCCTAGCCCTAAGTGTGTCTAAGACTAGGAAATTTGAAGCAAGATGCAACTTTATTCTAATATGCAAGAATAAGATGCATGAATGAAACTTGAATGATATAAGACTCACTTTTAGGAGATCCCAAAATCACCTCAAATGAATCTCAATGATATGCAAACCTTCCTTAGGCTGAAAATAGAGAGATAATGGAAGATGGAATCACTTAGAAAACAAGTCCATAGGTTTGGCTCAATGGCTAGTTGCATCTCTCCAACCTAGAATTCTTCATGATTCTCCATAGGCATCCATGATCAACCCTTGGAAATGCAATATCTTGGACAAAAAGTGAGCTTGAAGACCTACAAAAACCCTTGAATGCTGCCCTAAAGCTTCAACTTTATTGTAGATAGATTGGTGAATCTTCTTGTGAAAGATCCTCAATACTTGAATTTTGAATTTTTTTATAAAAAAATAACTTAGATTACTTGACAATGACCTAAAAACTTATATTTATAGGAATCAATACCTAATTTCCCATTATATAGACCTAAAAGGCCGACATCCATTGGAAATTTTAATTAAGTTGGTGAATTTCCTACTCAAACTTGAAAGATGCCCCAAAAGGGACTCATTCGCCACCCTTGGCGAATGGGTCCCACCTGAGGCTTTTGAGGTGGGTTTTTGGGATTTGAATGCTATTTATCGGTATTTATATAATTTTTGAGTGGAATAAGCCTCAAGATCCAAAAATAATGGGTCCTAGGGGCCTATAAATGGTAAGTTTAAGGATCGATTAACGCAAGGGTGCCCAAAATAGGTCCAAATTAAGAGTGAAACTGTCTCTTTCTTCAAGAGTGTACAATTTTCTACGCTACATTTAGCCCCCACTTTAGCACCCATATGAATCTATGTGCATATGCAAGGTAAAGGACTCTAAACAATACACTTTATTTCATCAAAGGATACTCATTTAGATGATGGGAGAATGAAGCCCCCAGTATAGTTATCCACAAAACCACAACATTAGGAACCACATCCTACAACATGAATTTGTTAGTTGTCCAAAAATCCTTTTATCTAACTTCTAGAAATCAAATTCGAGGGTAGATGTATACCCCCCCTTGATTCTGCTTGATGTACGAAGGTGGAATCAAGATAGCAATCTAGCCACATCGAATAGGACAAGTCATATTATAGGGCATTTCCAAGTACCATGTCACATAATGATAGATGATTGATGATGTCAGGAGAAAAATCACGATTCCAATGCAATAAATGGCATTGAAAACAGAGCTCTCTAGCACCCATTATGTTGACTTGAATAAAAAATAGTTTTTAACCCTAATGTAGTAAAAACCCTAATTTTAAACATACATAAGAGCTAAAAATGAAGTAAATTGCAACTTACTTTGTCATTTTACCTTCTTGTAGCTTGAGAGTGATGAGAGAAGAGTGAAAGATGTCGGGCAGGAGGGAATACAAGCCTGTGAGATTGGATGTGCTATGAGACCAGGTGGTATAGTATAGTTCACTGTAAACAATGTTGTCAAGAGCGACTATGAATACTTAGATCATGATGAGCCTCCGGTCTCTAACGCAGATAATGTCGGTGCCACAGATGATTATGAGTGGTGGATAGTATCATGACCAGCTCCCGTATTTTTGATTGATGAGCCTATAGGAGATGCATGACTAGTGTTAGATGAGGGAGATGGTGTAGAGGTCAGGGCCGAGGAGATACGATACAGGGCTAGAGACATATTTACAGATGTCATAGATGAGGAGTACGATGAGGATGCAGATCCTAACTATGATGGCCAGGATGAAGGAGAGAAGGATGAGGATGAGGATGACCAGGAGGAGGACGAGGAGGAGGAGCCACCCATGAGCGAGGGTGATGACATATCAGTTGATGATCATATGACGAGATCATGAGCAGTAGCCACAATAGACATCAGTACCCATAGTCATGGAGGAGCTAGCACATCCTCCATGCCCTTTGCACAGGATGAAGTTGATGTTTCTCAACCTATTAGAGATATAGGTGATGATATTTTATTTATTCATGTACTTTGTGTTGATGCTTATTATATATATATATATATCATGATGTGTGCTAATTGTTTATTGTTTCTCCCTTGCAGGAGCTACAAGAGACTATGAAGAGTTCTACCGAAAGGAAACTGCAAAGATAGTGCCAACATCTATCGACGAAGAGGTGACAGACTCAGAATATATGCCCCCACCCATTGTGGATTAGAACCTAGAGTCACTTAGGCCATTCAAAAGATTACGTGCAACATATGAGAGTTTGAGGAGGCGAGTCGGCCAAGTTGATGTTGCAATGGAGGCATAGTCATCTCAGACTCTAACAGAGTTTGAGAGACTAGAGTTAGAGGTAGCTCGATTATAGGCAGAGAGGGATCAAATAGCAGGGGCACATCGAGAGGCCCTTGGACAGATACGAGGTTTAGAGTTTTCTCTCATATTTAGTGGATCACGATCACGATCGCACACTATCGTCTCTCAGCGTACCACTACCGAACCAGTGTGAGTACCAAATCCTAAGGGATTTGGCAATCACAGACCTTAGTGAGATTGTAAATATTGATGACATGTACAAAAAACTTTGATATACATATATATATATATGAGTATTTGATGTTTTATTACTTGTCTTTATGTGTTGAAAGTTAAATGGAAATGTGATTAATTAAATAACCTTTGTAAAATTACTTGATTAATATCTTCATGATTTAATGCATCTTATGTGATCTAATTAAAAATTATTACAATTTGTCTTAGATGCAACATTATGATTAAGTATGTTATGCTAAATTAAATGTGCATATAATCTATATAAGGATCTAACTTAACATAACACACAAGGTGAACTTGAATAGTATGAAACCTAAAGTAACTATAAAAAATAAATTAAATAATCACTTTGGTGCTCAAGACACACACATAACTATTTTTCAAGAATGAAGCAATACAAAAACATATAGGATATAATTTGATAGCTTTAACATCACTGCTTTACCATTCATACTATTCAAAGGGATTAGACTAACGTAGATGCACAACATTGAAATGGTCTTTGAGGGATGTACCATCTAGCTTTGTTAATTTGTAAGTGCTAGACCCATAACTTGTATTGATTATGTAGGGTCCTAACCAATTAGGACTGAATTTCCCTTTTTCAGTGTAGTCTACATTAACATTTCGTTGATTTTCATACATGATTATTATGTTTATGTTGTAATTGCTTAGTGTAGGCTTGGAGATGCTCAAGAGTGTTAATGCGTTGTTCATCGAGCATCTCAAGTTGGTGTAATCTTTGTTCCTTATAGGTGTTTTCATCAATTAGACCTTGAAGAGAAATCCTTAATGTGGGGATTTCTAACTCCAAGGGCATGATTGCCTCGGTACCATAGACAAGGTTATGGGGTGTTGTTCCTGTAGATAATCTGATTCTTGTTCGATAGCCCATAGCACATATTGTAATTGTGTGTGCCAATCCTTATGATGTTTGTTAACAGTTTTCTTTAGGATTTATTCGAGAGCCTTATTAGTGATTTCAGATTGACCATTAGATTGTGGGTAGTACAGTGTTGAAAAGCGATGTTTTTCTAATATTAAATGTGTCCAGGAATTTCCTCACGCCATTGTTCTTAAATGGATCCCCATTGTCTAAAATTAAAGCAGAAGGAAGATCAAAGTGGGAAATAATGTGTTCCAAGAGGAAATGACATATTACATCAATAGTCATGGATTGAAGAGGAATGACTTCTACCCATTTTGTAAAGTAGTCTGTTGATGTAATGATAAATGTGTGTCCAACAGAGAAAGGTGGTGAGATTTTCCCAATTAGATCCAATCCCCATACTAAGAATGACCAAATAGGGATTTGGGCGCGAAGCTCAGAAGTAGGAGCATGAATCAAATTGTTGTGTTCTTGACATTTGTGACATTGCTTAACATACACAAAGCAATTTTTTTCCATGTGTCTCCATTAGTATCCCATACGAATGAGTTTTTGCACTAAGGATCATCCTCCAAAATGACCTCCACATGCACTCACATGGGCCTGTTCAAGTGCTATAGTGATTTTAGAGTCCTTAAGACACCTAAGTAAAATTCCATTAAACGATCTTCTATATAACACATCATCAAGGATTATGTATTTGGTTGTTAGTTTTTGTAAGCGAGTCTGGGTGTTTGTTGTTGTTGGCTCGAGAATGGTACTATCTTTTAAATAATTATATATCGTATCATACCATTCATTCGAGTCTTCCTTAGTTATTAACACTTCTTCTTATTTATCATTGATCGAAGGTTTTAGGATTGGGTGAACAGTAAATGTGACATCCTTTGAAAGATCTTGAGGTGATATAAGAGAAGCTGTACTCGCCATTGCATCTGCATTCTAATTATCTTTTTGTGGAATGTTATCAATGGTGAAGGATTCAAATTTTTCCAACAAGGTCATTGCGAGATCCTTATATTTTGATAATTTGTCATATTTTGCTTGGTATATTTTGTTTATTTGTTTGATCACTAATTGTGAATCACCAAAGATCTTAATATATTTGACACTCATGATTAAAGAAACATGCAATCTAACAACTAATGCCTCATATTCAACTGTGTTATTTGTACATAGGAAATTTAATCGGTATGACAAGGGAATAGGATTTCCTACAAGCGGAGTTAATACAACCCCAGCGCCAGAGCCTATTCTATACTTGGATCCATCAAAATATAGTTCCCATGTAGGAGCTTCTATTGTCAACACATTGTCATTGGGAAAAGAGTCATTGCTAGGCAATGCTAAAATAGAAGGAGCATCGACTAAGTGGTCAGTCAAGGCTTGACCTTTGATTAATTTTTGTGAGAGAAACTTAAGATCAAACTTAGTCAACAACATCACCCACTTAGCTAGGAATCTTGATAAGTCTATTTTATTAAAAAGATGCTTGAGGGGATCAAATTTTTTCATTACCTATATTTTCACATTTAGTAAATAGTGTCGCAACTTACTAGTAGCGAATACAAGGGCCAAACATTGTATATCAATTGGTGTGTATCATTTTTCATAATCGATTAAACTTTGGCTAATGAAATAAACAAGATGTTCTTTACCATTTTCGTCTTGTTGAGCCAACAATGTTGTGAGAGCATGGGTTGATGTAGCTATATAAAGAATGAATGGTTTGTTCGACATAGTGGGTTGTAAAATGGGCAGAGTTGCAAGGCATTCCTTCAAACTCTCAAAAGCTTGTTTACAATCCTAGTTCCAATCAAAATGCACATCCTTTTTGAGGAGATGTGTGAATGGTAATGTTCGATTAGCTAAAGATTCCACAAAGTGACAGATGGCTTGAATTCATCCTTGTAATGTGAGCAATTGAGAAATATTTCTAGGCGGTGGCATGTTGATGATATCATCAATTTTCTTTGTATGCACCTCAATGCCTCTGTGAGATATGCACAAAAAATCCTAAAATTTTTCCACTATCTACGCCAGAGACACACTTTTTTGGATTTATTCTCATGTTGTACTTTCACATCCATTCGAAGATCTTCCGAAGGACAGTCACATTTCTTGTCTTGTTAAAGATTTGGCTAGGGTGTCATGAACATAATATTCCAAGATTTTATGTATGTAATCATGAAATATCAATGTCATTGCTCGTTGATAGGTTGTGCCTGCATTATTTAATCCAAAAGGAATCATAACCTAACAAAATGTCCCCCAAACAGATGTAAATGTTGTCTTATATTGATCTTGTGGGTTGATGAAGATTTGATTATATCCAAAAAATCCATCCATAAATGACAAAAAAAACATGTCTCATAGTTGAATCCACTATCATGTCAATATTAGGAAGGGAAAATCATCTCTTAAAGAGGCTTTATTCAAGTCATGAAAATCCATACACATCCTAATATGATTGCCAGGTTTTGCAACTATGACAATGTTTAAGATCCAAGGAGAATAATCAATAGGTCAAACGAAACCAACATCAATGAGTTTCTCAAGTTCTCCTTTAACAAGCAAAGCTATTTTAGGATTCATCTTTTGGATCTTTTTTCAAACAAGCTTAGCATTTTCAGCAAGGACTATGTTGTGTGTTACTATCTTTAGATCTATTCCTAGCATATCTAAATATTTCCAAGCAAAAAGTTCGAGAAAGTCATGGAGCAAGGTTGTAGTATCCTCTTATTCTTCATCATCAAGGAACTTCCCTCTCTTAATGATTTTTTCTTTATCAAATATTTCCATTGGTATATCAATTGTATCCCCCAAGGGGAGTGCATTTGACGTAGGAAATTCAGGGTCATATGGTTCCATGCTCATATCTTTCTGATTACTTTTGTCATCTATATATTTTTTCTTGGTACTGATCATAGCACAAGTAACTCATTTCTTGGGAGGAGTAGAGGATGTCTTATCATAAACTCATAACATTTGTTTCAAGGCTTCAGCACTTTCAACATACTCCCATGATGGTGGTAAATCCATATCAAGTAATTCAGGATGCTTTATTATGAGATTGGTTCTTGGTTTGCATGTGATAGTGTTGATGTTTAACGATGGTCATTGAGTTGCTTTTGTTGTCTTAGAAAAACAATATCCCAAACCAGTCTTTGTCTCTTGTATATTAGTTTCTATAGGAACACGGATGCCTTGTTCGTTCTTTCCACATCCTTTACCACTATATCCCAATTATTTCACCAGCTCATAGCCTCTCCCATAAATTATTTCCATTTCTTTTGGGTTTGGTGGTTGTTGATAATCTATCTCATCAAAATTAGTTGTGTATTTTTTGTTTTCTTCCAAAGTGGATGAGGTAGATGTTTGTGAAGGTTCTTTTGAATTTTGAGTTGACATGATCGTGGGTTGTTCTTTTTTTTCATCCTCTTTTCTTGTGATGATATACTCTCCCATAAATGAAGGTGTTAATTCCAATGAACCCCAATCATCACCTAGTAATTTGGACACCGTTTCTTCTTCTTGCTTGTTAGGCTCGAGAGGTTCTATGTTAGATGTTGGAATTAATGTATTCAAAGGACTTGTCGTTCCTTTTTCAAGTTGTAAGCAAATTTTAGGCTTAGGGTCTATTTCAACTTGATATTTTTTTTTGTTATAGATATATTTCATTATACGATGAAGGGTTGAAGGCATCATATGCATCTCATGAATCCATGGTCTTCCCAAAAGAAGATTGTATGAAAGATCACATGTGAGGTATGACATGAATAGGAGTTTGCAAGGTAGCCTTCCTAACTATAATAGGTAAGGTAATTACACGAAGTGGTTGCTTTGTGATATTGTCAAATCCCATAATAGATAAGGAATCGGGTTGGATTTGTGATTTGGCCACACACAATCTATCTAGGAGTTTCACACTGCGCACATTAAGGGTAGAGCCATTTTCAACAAGGGTCCTTTTGATGCCTATTCAATTGAATTGGGATATTATCATAAAGGCCTCATTTTGCTTCCTTAATTCTAATGGAGTGAGGTCATGTTGATGGAATGTAATGTCTACATTAATTGTTTTCATTCCTTGTATTAGAGCTACCACATCATTTGCATTCATATTAGGAGGAACCGCTACTTGTTGCAATGTTGTTTGAAACATAGTGTGATAATTTGGTGAATTCTAAATTAGGTCCCAAAGGGAGATCTTTGCAGGAGTATTCTTAAGTTTCTCAACAAGATCATACTCCTTAGTGTGTGAAAGTTAATCGAGGAGCACTAGGAAATATGGGATTGGGAAAAGGTAATGATGTTGGGGTTGGTTGATGTGGTTGCAGATTGTTTCGAGTGTTCTATGTGTGAGAAACAATTTTAGGACTTGGTTGTTGCAACACATTATGCTTAGGTGGGTAAAGGGTAAACTCAAGTTTATTTGGAGGTTGAGGCTTGTGCAAAGGTGGGTAAAGAATGAGTTGAGGTTGAATCACGTTGACATCTTGTGTTTTAGGTTTCTCACAACAAACCTTAGTGGATGACCTTTGTGAGGTGAAGCCTTTAAGGGCTTCATCTAACATGTCAAAGTCATCATGACTAAAAGGTTTGAGAGGTAATTTATCTTTGATTGGTTTGGGTTTCTCATGACAAGCCTTAGTAGATGATCTAAGTGAGAGGAAGTCCTAAAGGGATTCATCTAACATATCTAAGTCATCACTACTAAAAGGCTTGTATGATATACTTTATCTACATTGAAGCATTTTTTGTATGGGTTCGCTTTATTTTTTTTGTTTTTTGTTTTCATTTTATGACGAATCTAATCTAAGTGGACAAGGAACTAATGCTGAAAATAAAAATTGTAAAAATCTAATGCTATCCATAATTGCCATGAAAGTAAATGATGCTAGTTCTAATGATTTCAATGTAACAAAAAATAACTGAATTGAAATAGAAAAGTAGCTGAGAAAAACAAAAGCTTAAAAATTGGAAACTGGAATCTAAAAATAGTAATGCAAAATGTGTAATGGGACTACTTCGCCCAGGGTGGTGAATGAGTCCTAGTAGGGGCATTTTTGAAAATGTTCTAATTTTTTTTATTGATTTTTATGTTTTCTATGTTGTACAATGCAGATCTTAAATGCAAATACAATATTTCACTATTTTTCAATGAAATCAAGTGCAATGATTTAAGTTAAATGAACTTTTTATTAATGAAAATTTTGAAACCCTAGAATGCACATTAAACAATGCAAAATGCAATGCAAGCTAAATTAAGGATGTAAATGTTCTCCAAATCAGAAATATAATGCTTCTAAATGCAAGTTCATCAAAATGAACCAAAGATTTTTGGAATGTGTGGGCTCTCTTACACTTCTAGGGTTTTGCACCTAAAAGGAGAGAGGTACCAAGAATTTTAATGGCTCACTTAAGAATAAGCCCTTGAGATTCCAATGCAAAGATGATTGAAATTTTTCAAAGGGGATTGTCCTAAATTCTGAAAACTGATAAAAGAGATTAACTACTAAATGTAAACTAAGAAAATGCAAAATGTTTGAAAACACACTGTGATATGAAAAAAAACCTAAATGACCTAGAAAATGCTTTTAAAATACAACCAAAATGGAATGGGAAAATGTAACAATAAATGATGTGCACCTGGAAATTTCAAAATAATTGAAAGTAGCTTTGAAAATCTGAAAATGTTGACTTTTTGACCAACTGGGACTCATTCGCCAACTTGGGCGAATTAGTCCTAGATCAGGGTTTCTGCCCAGAAAACTGTTTCAGAGGAAAGGGCACTGGAATCTACAAACTTATTTGATGGAGACCCCCAATGGGACTCATTCACCACTATTGGCGAATCAAACCTTTTTTGCTTTCCCAAAAATTGAAATCATTGATCTTTAATCCAACACTTGCACTTCATTCCCAAATTGAAACCCAGATCCAACTTTGTGAAAACACATGCAAGAAAGTGTATAATTTGATTGCTAATGGGGGGTTTTCCTCAGTCAAACCCCTAGTTTGGTAATTAAACCTTGAAAGAGATAATGAAATATGTAGACAAATCCTAGCCCTAAGTGTGTCTAAGACTAGGAAATCTGAAGCAAGATGCAACTCTATTCTATTATGCAAGAATAAGATTCATGAATGAAACTTGAATGATATAAGACTCACTTCTAGGAGATCCCAAAATCACCTCAAATGAATCTCAATTACATGCAAACCTTCCTTAGGCTGAAAATAGAGAGATAATGGAAGATGGAATCACTTAGAAAACAAGTCCTTAGGCTTGGCTTGATGGCTAGTTGTATCTCCCCAACCTAGAATTCTTCGTGATTCTCCATAGCCATATGTGATCAACCCTTGGCAATGCAAGATCTTGGACAAAAAGTGAGCTTGAAGACCCACAAAAACCCTTGAATACTGCCCTAAAGCTTCAACTTTGTTGTAGATAGACTTGTGAATCTTCTTCTGAAAGATCCTTAATACTTGAATTTTGAATTTATTTATAAAAAAATTGCTTAGATTATTTGGAAATGACCTAAAAACTTATATTTATAGGCATCAATACCTAATTGCCCATTATTTAGACCTAAAAGGACAACATCCACTGGAAAATTGAATTAAGTTAGTGAATTTCCCACTCAAACTTGAAAGATGCCCCAAAAGGGACTCATTCGCCACCTTGGCGAATGGGTCCCACTAGAGGGGACTCATTCACCCAAGTTGGTGAATGGGTCCCACTTGAGGTTTTTGAGGTGGGTTTTTGGGACTTGAATGATTTGAATGCTCTTGGTCAAGATTTATATGATTTTTGAGTGGAATAAGCCTCAAGATCCAAAAATAATGGGTCCTAAGGACCTATAAATGGTAAGTTTAAGGATCGATTAATGCAAGGGTGCCCAAAATAGGTCCAAATTAAGTATGGAATTGCCTCTTTCTTCAAGAGTGCACACTTTTCTATGCTAACACCACAAATCAGTGGATAGTTGCTATTCTAATCAAGCCCTTAGCAAAAGGGAAATTTTTAGATTTTAGAGACACTTGGACTAAGAGGGAGTTTTGAGATTTTAGCTTGAATAGGAAATCTCCACACAACTTTAGTGTGACCATGTTGGAAGTTGTTAGATTTAATATTTAACATTGAGTTTTATATTTTATATTATATTTTGCAATTTATATTTTACAATATATTTTCTTATTTGTTTAAAATTTTGTCTTTTTTTCCTGTAGAATAACAAATAATTATAATAATTAATTTTGTGGAAGTAATTTTATTTTTTATATTTGACATTAAATATTAAATTTTATATTTTACATTATATATCAGTGTGACCATGTTGGAATTTGTTAGATTTAATATTTAACATTGAGCTTTATATTTTATATTATATTTTACAATTTATATTTTACAATATCCTTTCTTATTTATTTAAAATTTTGTCTTTTCTTTTTTTTAATAACAAAATATTATAAAAAATAATTTTGTGAAAATAATTTTATCTTTTATATTTGACATTAAATCTTAAATTTTATATTTTACATTATATATTATATTTTACTTTTTTATATTTTACCTTAATATTATGTTTAATGTTTAATATTTAATATTTATTAAATTATATATTTTAAATTAAATTTTGCTTATTATATTTCATATTTTAAATGAATAAAAAAATCTCTAAAATAAATAATTTATATTTTTTTATGAGTTAAATAAAAATTAATAATTAATAATTTATATAAAAAATATAAATTAATGCAAAAAAATAATTTATAAAAAATATAAATTGTACATATAAAACTCAACTTCAGTTTAGTTAAACTAGCATACATATATTAAATATTAATATATATAAAATATGTTGAGATTTATCATTATTGAGGAGTCTATTGTACTAAGAAAAAATACGAAAATAGGCCTCGAGAAGGATAACCCTCGGCATATTTATATATATATATATAGATTAATATTTAATATATGTAAGCTAGTAGCAGTCGTGGCTCAACATGTAAGAGATTAATATAATAATATAATATTATAATCATGTTAATTATTATAATATAATATTAAATTATATTTTGATATAATATTTAATAAATATTATAAAATATTAATTTTAATCTAATTGAATTAGAATTACAGTTAAAACTTAATTGGAATCCTAACCCTAATTTAATGTTAACTTTCACCTTAAATAAACTCTTACTAACTGCTAATTACACCTAGAGGCATTCCTATAATGGCATCACATGTTTGCAGAATCATACAAACAAAAGAAATGGCAGTTACAAAACTAGAAGATGAGGAGGCATGGAGGTAAGGCAAACAATTCCACTACCTTGCTGACAGTCGTTTGAAACCATCGATGTTGGCAGGCATTTCAAATCGTGGCTGCTAGCAGTTAATGCGTGACAAGAACCATTACGTATATTTAAATTTCAAAATATTATAGAAAGAGGGGGAGGGATTCCATCACCTTGCATGCAACTTTCTCTTCACAGTGGTTTCAAATCTTTGTGCTCACAACAGTTTTAAATGAGGTTATACATAATTTCTGAGTGCCACAACAAAATGAGCTTTATACATAATTTTCGAGCGCTCGCAGGCTTCGCTTTAGATTTTTCTGCTCCGGTTGGGTTTACTTGTCATACGTTTGGCTTTAGATTTATTGTGCTTCAGTTGGATTTAGTTTGAAAATCGTTGAGTCTTGTTTAATTGCATTGTTATAATGTGTTTTTGCAGTAAAACAAATCAAAGATCCAGGGGCATTTCTAAGCAAACAATAACAAGCATTTCCAATCAGAATATTGGGGTATGTGCGATTGTATGATTATTTTGTTTCGATTCAATATTCGTAGTTGTTGTTTTATATGTGTTTTCTGCTATTCTTTCTCTTCTACATGCCTCATATCTTCCTTTCTCTCCTGTGTTTCTACTCCCTACTGCCACGCAACCTTCTCTTTTATTATATTGAACATAGTCTGCGTGGAAAATTCCCTTGCTGACTCCAATTCTATCATCCCTAGTTGAAGCCCAAGAGAACTTCTCCATACAACCATCAGGAATCGATGGGGATAGAAAGTTGAGAAGTCATTTCCTGTCACAACGATAGGAGCACGAGGATTTTCTTCATTGTTGTACATGCCAAGTAGCTGAACATTAGTCGGATTATCTACAATGTTCATGACTGTGTGACATTCACCCTTTGATTGTTCACTCTATATTGAGTTGTGCCTCCCATTCTTCCCGCCCCTGCATCAAGATATATCAGTTTTCACCATTACAACTATTAAAAATAATATTACAATATTCTCCAATCCCACAAAAGAACAAATTTAGTATTCTTAAAGTTGTAGGGTAATCATAGATGAGGATAATAGACTTTGTCAAAGGAATGTAATTGCAATTCATTGAGCATTTATCAAAATCAAAACCCATCCTTTATGTTATACAATAAATATTCACATACCTTCAATTTAATAAAATCTTCGATGATTATATGAGTTCTGCCAAACATGTGAAAAGAGTCTATTAATCTGACTGTACTTTTTGACCTAGAAATAAAGCAAACCCAACATAATGACTAGACAACAATTTGCATTTATCAAAGTCAGAAACATCACAGGCTTTATCCATTTCCTACATGGCTTCCATTTAACTGTCATCTTTTCAAATGGTGCTATGCTTTCTAGGTATGTGTGAAGCTCATTTCATCTTCAAAATTTTCACCTTCTTTCCCAAGTTTATTAACTACAAACATATGTTTCCTCAAGATGTTTTGCAAGTATAGGTTTAAAAATGTTTACAACACACTTCAAACTAAATTGTAATAGTAATAAATATATATTAAAAATTTAGAAAACTGTCTGACACACACACACCATACAAAATTATGATGGTGACAAAATTGTTTACAAATTAAAAATATACAGTTGTTTATATACAGGCCCTGCAAAAAGATTGATTCTTAGTAGTAGATTACCCAAGAACGAAATCTTAGATTTGAATCCTAAAGTTAAAAGAACAACAATGTAAAAAATCCATGTATCTCCATGTTACATGTACTTTAGATATGAAGAACACAGCCAAAACAGTCAAAGTCTCTCTTCCTTTGCAACCTTCCTTAGCAATAGAACATTCCAAAATAGTTGAAGCAAGTTTCAATTAGCCTCATACTCAATTAATTTAGTTTATTGATTTTCAAGAAGGGCTCCATCAACATTTTATTCCCCTGAAACAGAAAAAGAAATTTGGTCTGTATCTTTACCAACTTAGCAAAATTCCAAGCTTTAACAAGCTAAGATTGAATGGTAAAGACCCAAAATTAGATTTATATGAGGAACTCCAGGTAAACTTCGACAGACTATTGATACGTAATGTGGTTTATGCAATGTAAGCTTGACCATGCATTCAATGCACTTGAAAATATTATGAGAAAAGAATTCAGCAACGAAAAACTAAATAATCACATACCCGAATAGCCATAGAATGTATGGCAACTCTGCTACACATGGGCACCGGAATTTTTGTTGTGAATACCAATATAAATCCATTCTTTCTATAATTTGTCTTTCCTCCAAAACTCAAGTTGCCAAATCTTTCTTTTTTTATGTACAGATGAACCAGTTTTGTTTCAAACAAAGATGGTAGTTCTCAGTTCCTTTGCAAGCATACTATGATAAGAAGTCTTGTAAATTTGGTGTACTGGCCATCTATAAAAATACCCAAACAACCATGTTTTGGATAGCATATAACTATGGATAAATTGCTATTAAAATAAAGTGGAAGATAAATGCTATTGTTTATGGTCGGCTTTGAAGTCTTTAGATTTGTGCATTTGGAAGTATGAGCGATCACATGAAATACTCATCTTAAATCTCTCTTTATTTACTATGATTGTGTTCTTGACTTTGATAATCGCTATTCTATAATGATTATTAGTTTGGTTGAAAGAATAGTTTAGAGTATTTTTCATTTTAAGAGAGCAAGATATAGAAAAAAACTAGGCCTCACAACCATTTGGAAGCATCTCATAATGGATTTCAACTGCCTGCCCAAGTCATAATATACCAAATGTGTGGTATATGCTTAGTTTGTGGAGTAATTTTAAATTTGATATCTTTAAGATTTGTTATTATTTAAGCATGTGAGATATTTGTTTTTATAGTCCACATACCTGGTTTATGCTTTGTAATTACTTCATAAAAAGAAATTGTTTTATAGAAATAGTTCAAATGGAATGTTTTCTAGAATTGGATAAAACAATCTTCTTTTAGATTTTACTTATTTCGACAAATTTAGATTCATTTTAGTTTAGAATTATAGTAAAAAATACAATGTTTCTTTCTTTATTATATATCAATTTTCTATTTTGTATATTTATTATCATTTAAAAGTTTGAATTTTGTTTCATTTTAGAAGATGGAAATGCAAACCCTAACCCTATATTGGATTAAAATATAGTTTTAGATGACAGTAAACCTCAATCTAAACCTTCAACATTATAATTACTAATCCCTAAACCTAAACGTCAACATTATTAAACCCTAAGGCTAACCACTAAAGGTGGCATGTAAAACATTAAAAAATAGAAATGTTTCTTTACAAAATAAAATGTGTTTTTAAAAATAGAATGTTTCTCTACAAAACAAAATGGTTTTTCAAAATAGAATGGTTTTTTTATAAAATAGAAAGTTTGTTTAAAAAAAAATGTTTCTTTGCATAATAGAATGTTTTTTGTGGAAAGTAGAATGTTTTTCAAAAATACAATGTTTCTTTAAAAAATATAAAGTTTTTGATTAAATAAGTAACATTTACAGGGTGTTGTACCCTTCACACAAGTGCCCAAATGGCAAAAAAGGAGCTAGTTCAAACCAAAACATGAACTAGGAGAAACACATAAACAACTGATAGACAGTTGTAGAACAGAAAAAAAAGATAGACAACCTTAGAACCAGAGGGGACCAATCTGACTCCCATCACCCTAGGTCGCAAAGAAGCAACATATTTCGGGAGTCCCTTCTTCTTCCTCAGCAGAATAGACTAGGAAGACTAGAAATCAAAGTCCACCAAGTGAGGCAAGAGGAGTGGATCTTCAACAGCCACTCACAAGGAGCCATCATGGAGAGAGGAAGTCAACAACAAAGAGGAGATAGGAGCACTCGAGGGAACAACAAAATCAATCAAAGAGGGACGGGAAGGGTCTGTTAGGTCATTGATAGTAGTAGGTACCACGGAAGGGAAAGTCGGAGGAGGAGCCAGGATAGAATCAACCGCCAAGGGAGGAGTAGCCAAAGGAGGGTCATCCTCCATAGGAGGACCATCCAAAGAGGGAGAATTCACCATGAGATGGTCCAAGAGAGCATTATTCCACTAAGTAGCAACGCCCTTATGATGAGCAAGAGGGCAACTAGAGGCCAAATGACCAGTGGAGAAACACCTCCTACACCGAAAGGGAAGGCCCTCATAGTTCAGCAGCTATGACCAAGGTCTGTCCTCCACAATCAAAACCACATCACCATGAAGAGGTTTGGATATGTCCAAATTAACTAAAATACGAGCCACCGTAGTATGCCCTAGATTCTGAGTCAGAGTCAACCTTCAGAAAGCGTCCAATGGAGTTTCCAATAGCTTCAAAACATGATTCCTCCCAAAATTAGAGGGGGAGATTCAACAGTCAGACCCAAAAAGGTCTAACATTCAGCGGCTCAGTAAGCAGATTGAAAGAGCAAGACCATGGCCTGATGGAAAATGAATGAACACCCCACATCCACCCCCTATCTAGCACATAGATCCTCTCCACAGGAGTAGAAAAGGAAGCAATGAAAAACCCCCTAGCACTGGGATAAAGCTTAATTTCTTTGGAGACAAAAGGCTTCCAAGAGGTAGCAACCCAATCATGGAGATCAGGAAGAGAGGACCACGAGCCATTAAACCTACAAATCACTCCCTGAACCAAATATAAATCCTCATTCTCAGCAACCTCAAGCCCACAGACCACAACAGGTGATGCACGGGTGCAGGGCAGAGGCCGAACCCTAGCAGCAGCAGGAGGAACCGTAGAACGAGCTTTTGAAACAACATAGGATGTTATAAATAGAATGTTTCTTTAAACAAAATAGGATATCTTTTAAAAATAGGAAATTTTGTTAAAAAAAGAAAACCCAACCCTAAAAATGAACCTCAGTAAACTCTAACTATAAATATCATCTATCTTGATATGCATTCAAATAGAAATTGAATGAAATAGTAAACCTAATCTTAATTCAGACCCTAATTCAAAACTTAAATCCAAATTCGACCCTAACCCAAACATCTTTAAACCTAAAAAAACATGAAACATTATAACCATAACCATCAACCTTATATAGTGTAATGTGTAGACCATTTGGCCTAAGCCTAAACTTTACCATTATCAAAATTATCTACTCCAAGGTTTCAATTATTTGGCTTCCCAAAATGTACCACCACATTGAATAATTGCAATCAATTTTAATGTGTATTCAAAATAAATCAAAATTATAGAAATAAGACTTTTGTATTTATTTTTTGTACCTATTTTATACCATAGATATGGTTCGTCCAAGGAAACACTTTTTCAAAATAGAAGAACAAAGAAAGCAACACATACGAGAGTATCACTGAGAATATCGTAGACATCATATTGAAGAAATGTCAAATGTTGAAAGGGAAGAGCAAAGAAGACAAAGGAATGAGGCCGACAGAGAAAGAAATGCAAAATGAAGACAAAATATCACGACTGAACAGTTACAATGTCAAAAAAAATTAGAAGAGAATGTTAACAGAAGCAGAGATCAAATAAATCTTGAACACATGTCACATTCCCAAGGCCAAGAAAGGTAAGAGGACAACCCACAATTCTTAGATGCACATAGAAATACATGTCAACACACATTTGAAGCAACACTTTTACAACAATACACAACAAAACAAGATGTACAACATATTCCACATGTGGATCCATAGAAGAAATAAGACATGATGCAAATGTTGAAACTAATGTGAATGAAGAAGTTGGCCTAAGGAACATAGAAGAAGAAGACTCTAGGTCAAAAGATTTTGTTGCAGAAACACGAGAATCAAAATCAAAATGATGAAATGAATGCAAATGAATCTTTGGAGAAGGATTTTATGAGATTTCAAATGGTATTCCATAATATATTAGATAGGTTGGCATCACCAAACATGTTTTATATTTTCCAAGAAAGTTGTGTTGGAATAAATGTCTATCGCACTCCTTAGGGACCTGTTTGTAATAGGTGTAGACTCAAAAAAGGAAACCACAAATTTTCACTTGAAAAAAACATGGATCTTGGTCCACAACCAATAGAACTAGCAAACCTTACTCAAGTTGAAGAAATGTTAATTGTACGTGTGACCCCAATTTTGCAAGTCACACATGCAACTGGTGGCCAGTTCAAATACATAGGGCACACAATAAGATTTCCTCAAAATATTGAAAATGTGGCGAAGAAATTTCCACATTTACTTAAAGATATTCCACTAATTATAGTTCAGAACAAACTATAATTTTATAGAAACAAGGCTCGTGTGTATAGAGCAATACGATACAAAATAGAGCATGAGAAGTCTTACTCCAATGTCATTATTGATGAAAATGCTCTTGACAATATAGAAGAGAATTCATATCACAATATATTTAATGATTTGAGAACTATGCATATGGAGTTTGACTATGATAGAAATGAATTTTTTTTTGTGGGCCCCCTTATGGAGATAGATGATGGAAATATAACTGAGCACATGACATCAATCGCATCTAAACTACCCAATGCACATAAAGAAATGGAGTTGATTCATGCATAGGTAAACAATCCTCATATAGACCCAACAACGATGATTGATTGGCCAACAATTGGTGTGTCTCCCATAAACAAATAACTACACTAGGTTTTCTTGACATGGCATTCCCATATTTATTTTTTGATGGAAAATATGTTGGTTGGAACCATGTTTAAGAAGGGTTCATCTACATGAGTTTGTGAAGCACCTATTTCAATATGGAGACAATAGATTTGGAAAACATCCTAGGTTTTGCTATTATATGATGAATATGATTACGAGGCATCAGACACATACCTCCACAAAATTTTGTGTTAAAAGAAGTCTACTTGAAATCCCAATGGCCATACATGAATTGCATGAACATATGGAGAAGATGCCACAATCCAACCTAGCAGATAGATTAATGCAATTCGATACCACTTTAAGGGGAACAAGATCCTACTAGACCAAGTGTCAAGCATAACTAATAGACATGCTTCACCAAATTGGAACACCTACAATTTTCTTCACCTTGAGTGCAACTGACTTGTATTGGCCAAATTTGCATGCATTGATGCCCGGGACATAGCCAACCAATCCATGAGAAGCACAACTTTGGTGGACACAAAATGTAATTGATAACCCACACATCGTTGCCCAATACATCCACTTACACTACACTATTTTTAGAAAAGAGATCCTCCAGAAGGGTATGAATGTTAAGGACTATTTGTGTCGATACGAGTGGCAGCATAGAGGATCAACACATGTGCATGGTTTTATATCATTACATGGAGCACCAAATGTGGATACAATCGATTGGAATAATGAATATCAAATGAGAAAAGTTACAAAATATCACCATGATTTAGTTCATGCCTGTAACCTATGTGAAGATGCACACCACTGTGACATTCAAGTATATTACGAATTTTTACAAAAAATAAATATTCTCTCAAATATAGACAATTTATCAAATTTGACAAAAGAGATTAACTAAAATGACCTTGTCAAGCAGGCATACCAAAATTTCTCTCTACACCCATGTTTGAAAAAAACAAGACAATTGGCAGAAACTAATTTTTGGGAAGACTATGAGGAAATTTTGAACACTGTACAAAGACACAATGTGTAAAGAGGGTGCATGCCTACGGAAAAAAAGAGGAAAATTAGTTTACAAGTAAATTCTCCACTAAATCATTTTCTTTGAATTTTTATGTAAATATTTTCTTCCTTTAATATATTACTTGATTTAACAAAAAAATACCTTTGCAAAACATATAGGTATAATGCACTGTGGCTTCAAAATCAAGAATCTAGAGTATATAAAGATTGAGAGAGTGGTCTCTTGATGCATTCAGAAATGATGATAGAGTTAATTCATACAATCATTACATACTATAGTTATAGAGAGAAAATTTTGATTGGCAACCTGTTATTCAAAGCATGTTGTAGTAAAATATATTGCAAAGTATGTAGTGAAGGCAGAAATAAGTTCTAAAACCTACCACCAAATGCTATTGCGGCTTGACAATCTATAAGATCCTGATGATTTAGTAGCAAAAGCTTACAAAAGGCTTCTCCCTAAAACACTAATAGAAAGGGATATTGGATCCCAAGAAACAAGCCACATCTATTGGAACTCCCACTGGTATAGAGTAGTAGAAGGTTTGTGAATTTAAATGTTTCAAAGGAAGTATTCAAACGTGTCAACTTAAATATGGATGATGAGAATGAGCAACACAACATATCCTTCATCTATGCATATAAGAACATGCCCCTATTTATGGAATGTATTTTCCTTGTCGATGCTGCAAAATCATGGATTTATAACCACAAAAGAAAAGGTTTTGAAACTTATGGAGTCTGAGAAAAGGAGCTATTGTAAGAGTATTTCCTAGGTTTCTAACAATTCCTGCACATGACTCAGACAAGTGGATTGATTTTCGCACTTTAGAACTATTATTGTATAAGCCTTTTCATGACATACAAACAAATATTGGTTACAATGATGATTCAATAATCTCAACATGGGATAACTTCAATTACATTCCATGGCACCCAGAAAGAAGAGGGGTTTCTAAAAATAGCAAAAATGATACAAATTCTAAATATGAAGACGAAAATGATGCTCTAGGTACTACCACAAAAAATGAATGGGAAATTATATCCAGGCTTCATCATCAACAAATTTTCCAAGTTTCAGAAATAGATATATTGGGAAGAAGAGATATAGATCGACAAATAGATTAGTGTCATGAATTTCAGGGAGAAGAATACACAAATTTAGCTACAAATTTCATTAACACTATGAGAAATACAGGTTGCCTAATTTATGATATGACATACCTCAATGTGTGGATTACAAAAACCTTAGTGAAAAACAAAACAAAGAAAAAAATATTATAATCTCCCACTATCATACATATCATATTTCATCCCCCTTGTATATGATAATACAAGGCACAACAAGAATAGGTAAGTCATATTTTATTGGTGCTATAAATCAAGCATTGGAAAATGCAACATCTCTAGAATTCTCTCCTTTACTTCTACTTGCACCACCCAAAGTTACGACATTCAACATTGGAGCATCGACAATTCATTCTAAGTTGAGAATATCTATAAAAGATTTCAGTGAATTACAGGGAACATGACTCACAAGTTTCCAAGAGGAGATCTCTCACATTAAATATATATTGATAGATGAAATGAAATTTCTAGGAGAGAGGTTACTGGAAAACATAGACTCTCATCTACGATAAGCATTTCAAGCATAAGAAGTCATGAAAGTTTTGGAGGTATGCTTAGTATTTCCATTCTTGAATTTATGAATACTCTAGGATCGATCACACTTTCATTATTATTAAAATACTAATTTTATAATATGTTTTTTTCAAATAGGTGTCTCTATGATATTGGTTGGAGATTTGGCACAATTTCCTCCAGTAAATGGTAAACCCCCATACAATAGTACAAGGTGTGCAAAGCTACTTTGGGAACAATTCCAAACAATAGTCACTTTAGATCACATTTTCAAACAAGATGGACAAGACGTTGAGCAAGAAAGGTTTTGTCTTCTATCAAACATAAGAGATGCAAACCCTACAATAGAATATTGGATTTTACTTATGTCTAGATCCAATACCAACATGACCAGTACAAAAAGTGAAGATGTAACATCCATCCTCTTAATACACAAGTAAACTCAAGAATTTACTAGAAGGTAAATAAACTTAGTAAACATGAGAGAGATTTTTTTTTTTAATCATTTGCATAAACACAAGAATAAAGTATAACTTTTCTAGATAAATTCAAACTTGAATTCACATGTAATCATAACCAGAATCAAGATAATTCCTTACAATATTCATTTATATCACATAAGATATACTTAGCATAAAGAATATTTTTACCTCATAGGTGGAATGTCATAAACCATAACATGGAGTTCACTACATCCAAAATGTGGATTTTGATCTTCACGAGACTCGGTGATTCTTCTACTACAGAGGGAGAGCATCATCTAAGTGTTTTTCCTCCAACCACGGACTCAAGTTGTCCCCCACACACTTCCTCTTTGGAAGCACCCTGGCCCTTCACGAAGGGTATATATATAAGGAACTTGTCAAGTTTCACCATCTAAGTCCTAATGATGAGTCCAACAAAACTCAATCGACCATACAACTCTAGATCCATCTGAGTCCTAGTGATGTGTCCTACAAGACTCAATTGACCATACAACTCTAGATCCCTTCTAGCTAAGTATGATTATTTTGATTGGTCATGTTGTCTAGACACACACCTCTGACTCGTCTTAGAAACTGTCTCATCTAATAGTTTTACTTACTTTATTTGGTACATTGGATACAACTAGTCTGTATAGAAAATCCATTCTAGCCAGTCTAACTTAGAACTAATCCTTAATCCAAGATATACATGTAATGTAAAGATTTTTGGTATTTCAAACATTTTAAAAAGTCCCTTATTACATTCTTTCAATATCTAGGGTTTATGACTTCCTGTCTTTTAACACACAAGAATCAATACCAAACATCTTTGATGCATTAAACAAAGTTTCAACAATATCAAGGAATCTCTTAAGGTGTACTGGAACTAACTGTTCCACCCAAAAACATTCACCAAGAACTTATAGTTCTACATAACTTTTCTCACTAAGACATAACTCAACTGAGTTGATAAGATGTTAGATCTTTCTCGAACCCCCAAATTACTTGGCATAACTACCGGGTCTTGGCAACTACACTAGTTCAAGTCAAATGAAATATAGGAGGGATTCCTCCCCATAACAGTTTACCAGTCATTTCCTTGCGAATATGAACAACTAACTTGACCTAATTGGTCATAGACTGACAAGGAAACTTCCTTTACATAATATCCTCTACTGAGTGGCAGGGATAACTTTAAGAAACCCCCCCTTAGTGAAGGTGTAAAATCCTAGTGAATCTTAATGAATAAGGGTATGTGCAGGATCATGATGGGCCAAAAAGTGGCAATATTATGGGTATTTGTAGGGTACGTGGCTAACGACTTTTTTTTAATCCAAAATTGATGAAACGAAAAGGGTTTTTAGAGGAGATTCTCAGCTTTCCACCAATATAAATTATTCTTTAATTTGAATTTAATAAATAATTATTATTTATTTTCTATTAGAATTATGACTAAATCCCTAATCGATAGGCTGATTGAAAAATATCTATAAATTTCAAATGGTATCACATTTATTGAATTTGAAACATGTGTCACATTCTATGCTTCACATACTATAGGATTAAAAAAAAAAAATTACATTTCATGAAATTTTGACCGTTAAGGTGGTTAGACATACACTAGGTTTTATATTTTTAAAAGTTGTAATAAAAAATTCATAATTAATTATTTACTTGGAAAAAAATTACAAAAAATATGCATCATATGATGAGTCTACTCTATATATATAAAATATTATAAAAATATTATCATTTTATTATGGTTAGGTGGTCGACAGACACCTACTTATTTTTTCCCCGAATTTAAGTACTACTGCATTGAAATTTCAAATTTTCACCAAATAGATTTTATTTATTTTTAAATAAACCTAGTAGTTTAGAAACTACATTCAATTTTCTACAGATTCTATTCTTACATATTTTTGAAATAAGATAGATAACTCATTCAAATTCTTATGTGAAGTTTCCTAACACTGATTTTTCTGAATTTTTTGCCACTTAAGGTCCTGTTTTTTCCATGATGATCCTGCACATACCCATAATTGGAAAAAATAATAATCACAATGGGAAATCCTAGTGAACAATCACTAAAAAAATTAATTACAATGGTGAATCTCTCCTTTAAAAAATTGCATAGTTGGTCAGTGCAATTCCCCCATATTTTTTTTATCTTTTGTAATATTGAAGTAGGGGCCCGGGGGTGGTAGCCACCGGCGGGGTCAAGGGGCAGTGCCCCTTGCGAGGTTCAAGGGTGTAGAGCCCCCTTGTGGGGGTCGAGGGGGAAACGCATTGTTTAAAATTCTCACTTTAAAAAAAAGACTATATGAAAAGTGAAATTATGACCATCGATGCTTTTTATTTGGAGGTTGATTCTGTGAGTTTATATGAGATTTGAAATGTTTGTATTTTACACAATTAAATCTAATCATGTGGCCCAAAAAAAATTTCAGGCCTCAACAAGCATTTTAAAATGCATGTGCAATAAACTCACAGAATTAGCCTACAACCATCCGATTAAAAAGCTAATTGACGACAATAAATAAAATCCTTTTTAATAAAATATCACTAAAATGAAATAGTAATTTATTATTAGTGGTGATATTGCCCCAAAATTAATGGTAGGAATATAATATTACTAGCGAATGTAATTCACTGATACATTTTGGAATTTTTGATTTGCGGCGCCGAAATTGACGGCTCTTCGGATGTCGGGCCGGAATTTCGACGCTTCAAATGTTGTCAATTCTGACACAATAACAACGATGAAGAGCTGTCAGAATTTCGACGACCCGTCGTCGAAAAAAATTCCAAAATGTATCAGTGATTAATATTTGTAATTAGAGTATAAACTATTGGTGAATAAGTTCCAATGATGTGTCGTTTAAAGAATAATGCATTGGCGAATTAATCAAGATAATTTTTTTTTTTGTAAAAACTTGGAGATTCTGCATCCTTTTTAGCTTGTACTATTTTCCATTTCTAGAGGTCTCGATTTCAATTATTCGCCAATTAGCAAAGATTCGCCACTAAAGTTTTCCCTGTTGAGTGGTATTTGATTCAATTCAAAACCCTAGAAGGGTTTGGGGCACTTACAATGAAACAGTTTTACATTTCAAGGAAATAATTCAAATCACAATTCATTTATCAATAGAGCAAGGATTTTATCCTTTTATTGTTTAGGCAATCTTGCAACTATGGCACCTAACGTTCTCTTTAACTCATTACCCCATCTTTACTCACTTTCTTTATTTACTGACAAAATGTTTAAAGTTAACTACTAATAGATATTAGTCTTAAGCTGAAGATATTTTCCTCTAGATATAGTCTCGAATGTATAGTGTTTTAGCTTCATTATAGAATCCTTCCTTAGAAAGCAAAGATTCACATGGTGATTAATTCTTTTGGGTTGTTGGCTATTTCTAACTTGAACACTTGAGTTACTTCCATGTAATTCCCTAGGTCTTGGCTACAACCACTTGCTCAATCTTAACCCAAACCCTTGAGAGAGACAACTCTTGTGATAATACTTTAAGCATTTCTTGTCACAAAATTATATCTTCTTGACCTTCCCAATCATTAATGTAGTATGAATATAGGCTAGTCTACATCGTAAGGGTTATATCTCCAATAATAATAATGTAACTTCCTTTAGGTCTTATTCCTCCTTACAATACGGTGCAATCATGTTAACCAAAGTTAACCACATGTGTAGACCTACTGATCCCATCTCCAATAAATTTTCTTAGCATAATGCTTACTCACCAAGTTATCATTTAACATGTTTGGTCAAATTACTTGGGTGTTGAACCCCTTTGTTGTGTATCTACAACAACTAGGGTCTAGGCTACTGCCTCCAATTCTAGCCCCAACACGATTCAAAAGGGTTTTATCTTCTCACCCACTTTCACGTGTCTTTAACCATATGGATGACACTATGTCAACATCAAGACGTGCATAAGGTTATATAATAGTATATAAGCATCCTTTACAATTACCCCACCTGGGTGTTTTCAATAAGGAACATATTGAGGAAGGAAAGAGGTTTTTCTTTCCAAGGGCCTAATTATTATTGCAAGGTCTCTCAACAAGTATTTATTAAAAGAACTCAAGAGTAGTTATACGTTACTTGAGTAAGCATTCTTGACAAAAAACTAGCACTTAGTTGTGCTTTAGTCAATTCTTCCACTTCTTTATTTTTGAATTATTAGAGCTTGGTTCAATAACACGAAGGAAGTAAAGTTTGATATATCCTCCAAGAATGAAGAGAGTCTTATATCAATCAAAGGAAGTTTTCATGGAATCTATTCTTTTTGGTAACAAATCAAGAGATGATCTATCTCAACAGGGGTATTTCAAAGAACAAATAAAGATTCTTGCATGGGATGGATTTTAGACAAAACTATCCCTTATTGAATTTAATGCATCAAAAGCATCCAAAATATATATGTAAATATATAAGCTAGGAATGGCCAATTTCCAATATCAAGAACGAAAAGTTCACATACCTTTATTTGATTATCAGGTAAATAAGGTTGGTAGCGATATGCACTTAGCCACAAATTATGGTTCTTTCTCCATTTGCTAGAATTGAATGTCCACACATTCTTTCTCCCACTAGAGTCTCAACTCTTAGATATGTGGCATCTTTATTATTCGGGTCGCTCATTACTTACTCCATGCTCTCTTTTTTATAATTTTCTTTCTAAGACTCGTATATACTCAATAGATAATCTTGGTGCGACCAATCTTCAGATCTCTCGTGTCAGCTTCTTTCTTTTCTCTTACCCACACAAGATCTTGCACAAATAGTTGGTACTGAACTGGAACAACCTATCTCAACCTAGGCATTCATTGTTAATTTATGTAGCTTGGACAGGTGTCTCCATTCCCAAGTAGTGTTATTTAATTATTTAATTATTTTCTAGAAACCTCCAGAAAGGGCTGAGTTGTCTAGATAATTATGTAATTAAATTGATTCCCCTAAATACTTCTAGAATCCAGTTAGTTAGGGTTGTTAGAGTCTATTTAATCTTAGCCATTGATTGAGATTAAATCATGGCCATTGGTTTTCCAATGAGAAAAGTATAAAAGGGGATCAATGGGCATTTGGAGAACACACAAGTATAGAGTTGAGAAAGACTTGCAGTGATAGCGAGTAAATTTGTAGTGAGAGCAAATAGTCTTGTAGTATTAGCAAGGGCGCAGTGATAGCGTTGGGGATAGCAGCTGTGGAATTTCAGCAGGAGAATTCGAGGGAAGAATTTTCGGAGAAGATTATTGCCGGAGCTCTGCCAGCACGAGGCAAGCAGTTTTTGTATTCCTTAATTTTGCTGAAGTTTAATATAATTCCTCATCTACAGTAGTGGTTTTCCCTTCTGGGTTTTTCCATGGACAATTTGTCCAAAAATATTGTGTTCATTATTGTGAATGTTTTCTTCTCTATTCCTGTGAGTTTTTATTGGTGAAGTTGCAGTTGTGTTATTTTTTGATATTTGCTGAGAATTAATTTTTCAGAGTCAAATAATCTATGTATTAGATAGGAGATTAATAATCAGTAACTGCAATAGAATTTTCACATGGTATCAGAACTGATCTGAGGGCAGATAAGGCTCAACACAGGAAGGAAAGATCCTACCTCTTCAGAATTATTATTATTATTTGTTTTCTTTTATCTTTTGAGATGGCCTCAGCAGGTTTAAGAGATCAAGACAGATTGGATGGAGCCTCAAATTTTGGTGTCTGGAAAGCTAGAATTTCTTTGTTGCTAGAAGAGAATGGGATCAAGGAATATGTGACCAGTGTTGTACCTGTACCTACAGATCCAGCACAAATCTTAGCATATAAGAAGGAAGATGCCAAGGTGAGGAGGATGATCCTTGATGGTGTCAAGGACCATATTGTTCCACATGTCGCAGAGTTAGATACAACGAAGAAGATGTGGGATGCCATTCTGAATCTGTACCAGAATGCTACCACTAATTGGAAGCTGATTCTTAGAGAAAATTTGAGGAATACTCAGATGAACAAGGGAGAGGACGTGACAAGTTACCTCACCAGACTCAGACTTGTCAAGGATGAGTTGGCTGCTGTTGGAGATAATCTAGGTGATGACGAGCTAGTGCGGATAGCCCTAAATGGGTTTACTAAGCAGTGGGATGTCTTTGTTCAAGTTATTAATGGACGAGACACCTTGCCGAGTTAGGATCGACTTTGGAGTGACTTCACTCAGGAGGAGCTTAGACTAAGTCTTGTCAGTGGGACCAGTAGCAAGAGTCAGAAAAGTGAGGCGAAACAAGAGAACGTTGCCCTTGCAGGAAAAGGGAAAGCAAAGAAGGGGTCAAGCAAAGGATCAAATTCACAAGGTGAGAAGAAGAAGAAGGACTTGTCTAAAGTCAAGTGCTATGGCTGTCACGAGTTTGGCCACTATGTTAGCGATTTCCCACAAAGGAAGAAAGGCAAGAAGCAGACAGCAGCTTCAGCAAGTGCAAATGAGCTCTCTAGTAGAATGGAGGATGAGTTTGCTCTCATAGCTTGTATGGCTAGCTCAACCTCACAGGGTGTTTGGTATATAGATAGTGGGGTGTCATTTCATATGACAGGAGTTAGAGAGTACTTCTCCAGCTATAAGGAGGAGGACATCAGAATGCAAATTTCTATGGGGAACATGTCCAAACTCAATCCAGTTGGGAAAGGGACTATTCTATTTCAGAGGGAGAATGGTAAGCAGATTCCTATTCATGATGTGTTGCATGTGCCAGGCTTGGGTATGAATTTTATTTCCATATCTGTCCTTCAGGATAAAGGTTACAATGTACTCTTTAGAGGGGCAAGTGTGTTAATCAAGCACAAGGATTGGAAATCACCCATAGCTATTGGAGTTAGGAGCGGCCGGCTTTACAGGCTGCAGTTTGATACTCATAAGGCACTGATGAGCAGTAGTAATTCTAGAGATCAAGGAGAGCTATGGCATAGGAGGATGGGCCATATACATCATGGAGCACTTAAAATGCTTCGTGAGACAGTGACAGATGTTCCTGAGGTGAGCTCAAAGCATGATGATGTGTGTAAGGGATGTGTGTTGGGGAAGTTTGCGAAAGCAACTTTTCCAAGGAGTGACACTAGATCCAAGGGTGTTCTTGATCTAGTACATTCAGATATATGTGGACCAATGTTGACGAAGTCTCTCGGAGGATATGAGTACTTTTTTACTTTTATTGATGATTTCTCTAGGAAGACCTAGATATACTTCTTGAAGACCAAGGATGAGGTTTTCAGTCACTTCCAAGAGTTCAAAGCTCTTGTGGAGAATTCGATAGGGAGGAAGATAAAGGTTCTTCTGTCAAACAATGGAGGGGAGTACAAATGGAAAGAGTTCCAGGAGTTCTGTACCAGGGAAGGAATCAAGAGAGAATGGACTATTCCTTACAACCCACAGCAGAATGGGGTTGCTAAGAGGAAGAATCAGTCTATATCAGAGGTGGCAAGGGCTATGCTGCATGACCAGGATATGCCACGTTACTTATAGGCAGAGGCATGTAGTACAGCAGTGTATATTTAGAACAAGGTACCACATAAGGTATTGGGCAAGATGACACCAGAGGAGGCATTCTCAGGGAAGAAGCCAGATGTCAGCCACTTCAGGATATTTGGGAGTTTGGTGTATTGTCACATTCCAGGTGTGACACGTTCCAAGTTAGATCAGACTACAGAGAGGGGGTACTTTGTGGGGTACAGTGAAACCTCAAAGGCATATCGGATATTTATTCCAGGGACCAGGAGGATTATAGTTAGGTGTGATGTCAAGTTCATGGAGGACAAGGCATTCAGGAGGTCCAGAGATTTGCCAGCAGATGATCAGAGTGAGCAGTTAGTGTAAGCTCCAAGGATCATTCAACCAGATCAAGGACAGCGAAGCTCGAGTACAGTTACTAGTACAAGCACAAGCTCAGGTGTTGAGAGTTCGCAAAGTATGGAGCAACAGATGTAGCAAATCCAAGAGATGCATCAGGGTGATATGGAGGTTGATACTTCATCCTCTATAGTTGGTAGTAGGAATCAACAGTCACAAAGTGATACTCAGGAGTTTGTGGGAGCTCCTAGGATGAGTAGTAGACAGCGGAGACAACTAGCCAGGTATGATGACTATATGGCATTAGTTAGTCAGTTGGTAGATAGTGAACCTTCTAGCTATCAGGAGGCCGCACAGCAGAAAGTGTGGCAAGATGCAATGGTTGAGGAATATACCTCAATAGTGCAGAACGGTGTGTGGGAGGTTGTGCCTAGACCAACAGATAGGGCAGTAGTTGGATCACACTGGATCTATAAGATCAAGCACGGTGCAGATGGTAGCATCGAGAAATACAAGGCAAGGTTTGTGGCCAAGGGGTTCTCTCAGAAGGAGGGAATAGACTATGAGGAGACATTTTCTCTAGTGGCTAGGTATACTTCTATATGAGTCGTGATCTCACTTGCAGCACAGATGGGATGGTAGATCCATCAGATGGATGTCAAGACGACGTTTCTTAATGGTGAATTGAAAGAGGAGGTATACATAGAACAACCAAAGGGCTTTGTGGCACACAGTAGTACAACCCACGTGTGCAGATTGAAGAGAGCTTTGTACGGACTCAAGTAGGCTCCCAGGGCGTGGTATGAGCGCATTGATAGATACTTGCAGGGAATGGGCTTTGTGAAGAGTGAAGCGGATGCTAACCTCTACTACTTGGTGGTTGGGGGTGAGGTTCTCATTCTTGTTCTTTATGTGGATGACTTGTTTTTAATAGGTTCACTGGGGCTCATAGAGGAGAGCAAGAGGGACCTTGCAGCAGAGTTCGAGATGAAGGATTTGGGGCTTATGCACTACTTTCTAGGCATGGAGGTATGGCAGACAGATGGAGAGATTTTCCTTGGACAAGGGAAATACTGCATCAAAATCTTGAGGAGGTTCGAGATGGAGGATTGCAGAGCCATGTCTACTCCTATGATCATGAATTGGAAGAAGGTAGAGACATCCAGGGAGAAGGATGTATACCCCACCTTATACAGGCAGTTGATTGGGTCTCTCATGTATTTGGTCAACACTAGCCAGATATATCCTTTGCAGTAAACTCTCTTAGTCAGTTCATGGTGGAGTCGAAGAGAGTGCATTGGACGCAGCAAAGCATGTGTTGCGTATTTGCATGGTACAATCGAGTATGGAATCAAATATGCTCGAGTGATGGTATTAGGTTGATAGGCTATACTGACACAGATTGGGCAGGTAGTACAACGAACAGGAAAAGCACTTCAGGGTGTTGCTTTAGCTTGGGATCAGGAGTTGTCTCTTGGTATAGCAGGAAGCAGAAGTCTGTGGCTTTGAGTTCTGCAGAGGCAGAATACATAACAGCTAGCATGGCAATGTGTGAGGTGATATGGCTTCGGAAGTTGCTGGTGGCCTTGTTTGGTTAGAGGGTTGAGACTACGGTGATACACTACGACAATCAGAGTTGCATCAAGTTGACTGATAAATCTGGTGTTTCATGATAGGTCTAAGCATATATATATCAGATATCATTTCATCATAGATTGTGTACACCGCGGGATTGTTTAGCTACAGTATATACCTATAGATTAGCAGGTAGCATACATTTTGACTAAGGCATTAGGGAAGGCGAAATTAATCTTCTTCAGAGATAAGTTGGGTGTCATGCAGAACACCTTCCTCACTAAGAAGGAGTGTTAATTTATGTAGCTTGGACAGGTGTCTCCATTCCCAAGTAGTGTTATTTAATTATTTAATTATTTTCTAGAAACCTCTAGAAAGGGCTGAGTTGTCTAGATAATTATGTAATTAAATTGATTCCCCTAAAGACTTCTAGAATCCAGTTAGTTAGGGTTGTTAGAGTCTATTTAATCTTAGCCATTGATTGAGATTAAATCATGGCCATTGGTTTTCCAATGAGAAAAGTATAAAAGGGGATCAATGGGCATTTGGAGAACACACAAGTATAGAGTTGAGAAAGACTTGCAGTGATAGCAAGAAAATTTGCAGTGAGAGCAAATAGTCTTGCAGTATTAGCAAGGGCACAGTGATAGCGTTGGGGATAGCAGCTGTGGAATTTCAGTAGGAGAATTTGAGGGAAGAATTTCTAGAGAAGATTATTGTTGGAGCTCTGCCAGTAAGAGGCAAGCAGTTTTTGTATTCCTTAATTTTGTTGAAGTTTAATATAATTCCTCATCTACAGTAGTGGTTTTCCCTTCAGGGTTTTTCCACAGACAATTTGTCCAAAAATATTGTGTTCATTATTGTGAATGTTTTCTTCTCTATTCCTGTGAGTTTTTATTGGTGAAGTTGGAGTTGTGTTATTTTTTGATATTTGCTAAGAATTAATTTTTCAGAGTCAAATAATCTATGTATTAGATAGGAGATTAATAATCAGTAACTGCAATAGAATTTTCACATTCATGAGATAATAAATAGGATTCAAATGAATGACCTGTATTGAGGATACTTCTGGTCCACCGTTTGCCTTGAATGTGCATGTGTTTCCAAGCTAGAGAAGAGGAGGTGGCAAGCAGGTGGTGAAAGAAAACAACCAAGGTGAAATCTTGGTTGTTGGCAAGGAATACATGTGTTCTCCATGAAACCATGGGTGTTCATCATTCTTCCTTGCCCTGTATATCCTCTCTAGCGTAGTGAGATCCCCCCTACTATTCAATTGTTCCCCATAGTTACCTGCCTCTCCCCCCGCAGTTTTTTTGCATGCTGGAATTCGATGAAACATATTTTTTTAACAATTTAGTTACAAGTATTCCGTTATCATTAACTCCCTGTCGATACTAAAATTTCTCATATAAATTGGAACGAAACGGTTTAAAATAAGTTACAAATAGCTCATGGCATTCGTAATGATAGCCACATTTTCCATCATGGATATCCACGTTTAACTCCACACTTATTATCGTGTCTCCTTTAGCGGAAAAACTGCTGCCTTAAACAAATTTCCTAGCATTTTAAACAATAAATAAACATAATAAAACCTTGCCACTCCCATATGTTGTGCCATGGTGAATGTGGCTCCACAATACATTTACTTATCCTTGTTTTTCCACCTCCAATAATTATATCATGTCTTATAATAGTTCATTAAAGATACATAAACAAGTTCAATATTTGAAACTTAGCCATTTTCATTATCACACCAAGACGTGTATATAATGATGCAAAAATAGACATGGTAAGCATATGTTGATTATCCTCACAAGCTAAATATTCATAAGTATCTCTACACAAATATATATATATATATATATAGAAACAAGAGGGATAAAGGACCCTAAAACAATCATTTTTAAACAAAACAATTACCATGACCCAAGGGTTAACTTCACAATCATTCCCATCTTAACCTCCGTCAATGAGCCTATAAAAGCTCTTGCTTGGCGACTTGCAAGCATAAATGGAGTTACCGGTCATTAAAGACCATTCCAGAAGGATAAAGCTTCTCTTAGCTCAATGATATTTACATAATAACCATCTAAAAACATATGTATTAATACTAAAATGGTTTATTATCTCTTACTCAACTCAACGAGGTTCACCATTTTGCATCAAAACTAGACCTAAGATGGTGACAACCTATTCTTTTCCTTGTATCTATACCCTTCTCTCCAATGATGTTGTCCCTCCCTTTCTTAGAGGGAAGAAATCTATTTCATGAATGCAACTTACAAACACCAACTCGAGGTTAATGCATCATTAATCATTTCATAATCCTTATGAAATCATCACATCTTGACGACTTTTAAACACATGTCAATTTTGAGTCAAATAAACATAATTTTTGAAAATATTGATTTTTCCAGAAATTTTTACTAAACATCAAATCATTGAATCGTGTGTAATCATCTACTAATTACTTCAAAAGTAAAAAGTAAAACATAGTTAAAGTTAGGGGTGTAACAAAAGAGTTCGAAGATAGTGTTCATTTATTCTCTACAAATAATAATGTGCATAGCCTTAATAAGAGAATACTCTATTTGTTATCAAATCCTATTGCACGGTGCATTATTGTAAAAACAACATCACTTAATTCTATAGAAAGAGATGAAAATGATGAGTTGGAGATGGAATTACTACTCAGCAACAATGCAAGGGTGATGCTAACTTTGAACTTATGGATAGAAGCAAGTCTTGTCAATGGAGCACTAGGACATGTTCAAAGTATAGTCTACACCCTTGAAAGTGCACCACCTCAACCACCATCATATGTACTTGTAGATTTTGACAGTTACTCTGGAATTCCATTTGATGATCACCACCCTAAAAGGGTTCCAATTCCAACAATTGATAGGGGTACCACAAAAAAAAAACCTTTGATATTGGCTTGGGTTCTAACGATACACAAATCACAAGGACTAACACTACAAAAGACTACAATTGATATAGGCCCCACTGAAAGAAGCAATCTCACGTTTGTGGCAATATTGTGTGTCAAAGATTTGAAAGGACTAAGAATTATGCCACCCTTCACTTATGAAAAACATGAAAAAATTAAAAAAAAAAGGAAAATAGGTGGCCAAAAGAAAGGAAGAGAAAAACATACTAAAAGTCCTAGAAATTATTTGATGTAACAAATATTGTTAATATACTGATGCAATTTTCTCTTCTATACACAAATTCATCTCATTATCCTTTCTTAACTTTCTAGGGCACTATATGAAAATAAATTTATTAATAAAAATTGTGGAAATAATTAACACTATAACATGTAATTTCTATAATAGGTATAAGTTAATTACTTGAAGCTCTTCACTAAACAAAAAAACAACTATAAAAATTCATAACCTTTAAGCCTTATTTCACACACTCTAAGAAAAAAAAGGAAATTGTGTAATGTGTATGACTACTAAATATTCATTTATTTCTAATATGATGTGTACTTATATTGAATTATTATATTCCATGTATTAACCTATTTCATTTCTATTTATAATATGGATTCTCAAAGTTTAGAAACTCAAAATTCAGTTAATGTCCTCATAAATCATACCAAGTATATTGGATCAAATGGGATAATCGAAACAAAGATGGATAAACTCATGAGATCAATGAATGAACATCTTACACAAATAATAATTGAAATAGAGGATGTAAGCATAAGCATAGTAGCAATCAAAGACTTTGAAATCACTCAAGCGGAAGAACTCTTCAACATGTACAAGGCCTCTTTGAAGGTTTGACGATTTCACGGATTCATATGAGAATATTCTACGATGAACAATACAAGCAAGAAAATTCCAATATTATGCATGACCTGTGTTCATAAACTACTTGAAAAAAGAATAGAAAATTAATATTAAATCCTAAATAAATATAGATATTACAAATTACATAATCTATGTATTACTATAGATATTGCATATTTCAGATGAACATTTTATATACTTTGTGCATCGTTATATGACTTGTGGATGTTATTTATGTTATCGGTGATTATGATTTTGTGATTTCTCTATTAAACTACATCATGGATGGTTCGTATAAACATTTTTATATACTTTATGCATGGTTAAATTTTATTTATTTATTAAGCTCAATGATATACTTAATGGATTAAATATGTTCATATACTTTATGGTGGATTATATTGTTATGGATAATTTATATTATTTACAATGTATCAAGGTGAATGATGGATGGTTAGACTAAACATGTTTATATACTTTATAAATGATTATATGGCTTATGAATTTTATTTATATGATTCATTATTAGTTTTATGTTTTATAAATTAATTTAAATTTCACATGGTTTATATAATTTCATTATTTTCAAACTATAAAATAGATATATTTGACTAAATGATGATACAATGTACATTTTAGACAAATTTACATAAATTGATAGTTACAATTATTTTATCATTTCACTAAAAATTTAAAAAATATTTATTAGTTAAACAAATGTTCAATTAAATAAATATTGTTAAACCATTATATTTGAGCAAATAAATAAGCTTGATGATGATGAATTACTTTATATTGCTATTATTTTTTATCGATAATAATATTTTTTGCTTTATTGATAAAAATAAGTCATAATACATCATCTTCTTAATTTTTCTGATAAACCATCTACCCTCCA
>VDFB02119620.1:0-15971 GCA_007258455.2 Sequoia sempervirens | reverse complement strand
GAGGAGTAGTGGAAATTTAATAAGCTGGCTAAAGATAGCTTCTTCTAGAATTCGACTCAGCTATTTGAGCTGAGAAGTTGTTTCATTTTCTCCACCAGCTGAAGAAGTACGACTTGAGCTTTGAGGTGAAGATTGCAGTGCAAGTGAATAGCTGAGTATTGAAGAAGTTCGATTTGAAGTAGAAGAGGATTGTTGAAGCTGAAGTTTGAAAAGTCTAAGTGTTGAGAAGTGTTAGAAGTGAAGTTGGCCGATTTTCTCAAAGTGCTGAGGTTGCTGAGGCTTGTTTGAAAAATTTGCTAAGTGTTGAAAGTTCGAAGTTGCTAGAGGAGAAGTTGAGGTTTGAAGTTAGAATTGCATGCTGAAGCTCCTCATTTTTTCAAAAGTCGACTGGCAGCCCCAATGTTATTTTATTTTTCTAAGTTAAATTGTTGATGACTGTTTGTTGTTTTGTAGGATGGCTGAAGTAAGAGCAACTGCCAGAGATAATAATGCTGCATCCAGGCAGGCTGTTATCAAGAAGCTGAGCAAGTCATTCCTGCCGGAGTCGAAATTCTCTTCGAAGTTGGGCAAGCTGGCTGATACAAATTTGGGTTCTTTCAACATGGAGGCTTTCAAAAGGCGAATGATGGGAGTTGGCAGCCATCGTCCTTCGGTCGATTATACGATGTTGTTTGAAGTGGATTGTGTCACGGTACTGGTTTTCCGCCAGCTATTCAGTGTCCAGAGCTGATGATGGAATGTGCTAACTGCTATGATCCTGATCACAGGTCTATTGTCTTACCTGATGGTAGATTGTTCACCAACCTCACACCTGCAGCTATCGGCGAAGCATTTGGAATCCCATCACATGAGAGGATGATTTATAAGATGAGAGAGCGTGCTGAGCGAAGGTATGCTTCAACATTCGAGAGATGTGCTGACATGATCAACGCTCGCTGGATGAACAAGCCCAAGCCCTCTCGCACAAAATTTCCGAAGCAAATAATATTAGATGATTTGAAGTAGGAGTATTGTGACCTGATTATGATGCTCAACAGAGTTGGAGGTTGCCCCCAGGCATTTATCTTTGAGCCATGGATGTTCTATTATATCAACCTCGTGTTGGAAGGAAAAGAGCATATCAACTGGGCGGTGATGATTAGTGACAATTTGCATGAGTAGCTCCGAAGCTTGAGGGGGACAAAAACATTTTACATGGGCTCATACATTGTTTACATGTTGGCTCGTATGACGAAGTACAGGGGAATTTCATACAAAGAGCCAATCGGATGTGGTTCTCATCAACTCAAGATCAATGAGGCTTGTCCACAGCTGCACCTGACAAGCACGCCCAATTACAAGCGAGTCAATGATGCCTTCACCATGCATATAACAAGATCACTTCAGCAAAGGACTCATCATAGGATCTTGAAGGAAGCTCAAGAATTAATTGAAAGGTATGGGTGCTGGTTTATTCAGTTTCTGAAATTCTCTTACATCAGGCTGCAAGGCTTTTCTTCATACCCATATAGATTGCCTAAGTACCCAACGAATAGAATTTTGATGTTAGAGATATCTAGGCAACTTGTTGCCTATGATAAGATTCAGAAGAGAAAGAAGAAGGGAGGGATTGACTTGCCAATCATCATGGGGAATTCAGATGAAGTGTGTCCTTCACTTCAGGCAGCCAGGGAAGCTAAGAATGAGCTTCAATTCTTCCATCTTTCCTATCACACCAGCAGGCAGTATTACGATCCTCACAGGAATATTAGATGGATACTGTCAGAGGAGTTTATTCATAAGGCAAATATTGAGGATTACTGGGCTAATACATCAGATGAGACTGAAGTCAGAAAAATAATGTTTTCGAGGCTACCAATATGCATGATCAGGGAGTGAAATTATTCCAGTACCAGACCAGGTGGACGAGGACATGAATGTTCTCCATCCAGATTATGAGGCAGTGAGAGGTATGCCACTTCCACTCCTGGATTGGTCAGAGCCAGAGATTGCTGATTTGGACACACTTTGTATACCAATCCTGACTTTCACCAGAGCATGGGTCGAAAGGCATGTGAACATATTGAAGAGTAGGTCAATTCCTTTGACTTACAACTTGATGGGAGATCATAGGACGCCGACTACCAGCAGGAAGAAACAGATTACCCGAGGTCCAGAATCTCGAAGGAAGGGGCCAGTTTAGCCGGAGCCTCCGAGAGTTGTGGTAGAGTCACCTAGGCCATTGGAGACACATTCTCCAAGTATACAGGAGGTTTCACTTTTCGCTGATCAGAGAAATGCATTGAATCGGGAGCAGGAATTACATGAGGGAAATCAGCCACCACGGAGGGAATCATTTGGCCAAAGTGTTAATGTGCCCACTAGAGATGATCAATAGGAGGAAGATGAGGAAACTACTACTGACACACACTTCCAGCATGAGCTTGAGGCGGCTCTAGAGGATGATGCAGTTTCAGGAGATACTCAACCATTAGAGGCCAATGAGCCTCGCCAGAATGAAATTGAAGTAGAACAGGTCCGTGAGGAGGAAGCAAGAGAGGAGCAGCCGTTTGTTATACAGCAGGTAGTACTTGATTGGCTCAAAGATAGAATGAGAAGGAGCCCAGTGAAGAGGCTGATCCAGCAGTAGAGATGGAGGAGTTTTTGAGTAGGATCAGCACGCCTCCAACTAAGAAGAGAGCTAGGAAATTTTCAAAGATCTCAACAGATAAGGACGGTTCTCGCACCCTTCACGTTGCTATGCCTAGGGTTGATTGTGATCGAGATGAGGCTATACCGGAAAATTACATGATCACAACTATGGAGTTAGGCCGCCCTACAGGAGCACAGATTATTGAGGAGTGTGACAACTCCTATCAGGCACTTAAGGACAGATTGCTCAGGACTAAAGGCAAGTATAAGAAATTGAAGAAGGAGCATAAGACTTTGATTGGCTACGTGCAACATTTATCTCGTCCTTGTGGGCAAGAGATTCCAACACTTGAGCTTCTAGCCGAGTTATCTACAGAATCAGTTAGTGGCTTGGAGGACTTGAGAAAGATGGCATAGGAGGCAGACAAATGGGTTGCAGGTGTTCGTGCCGAGACAAAAAAGTTCATGGAAGATCTTGCTCATGCTTATCAGCAAGCTTCCGACATTATGACATGGATGGAGGCAGTTGATCAGGCCTAGGGTGATGCTCACATCTATCAGAGCAAAGTCATTCAGCGTCTGGAGGCCTTGATGCATACCCCCTTGCAGATGCTGATTGATGGAGTTATTCAGGAGGGTGATAAGTACGAATTTACAGGCGGTACTCTTTAGTAGTCACAGGATGTGGATTCTTCGATGCAACACAGGTGGATTCAGCCAAAGTCAGGAAGGCTATGATGAACATTGTTGATGGAGTCCTGAACACCTTGGAGGCAATCTTTGCTAGACGACTGAATTCTGATGAGGTGACTACTGATGGATTGAGGAGTAGGCTGCCACCTTTCTTTTCGGAGGTGAAGACTTTTGTGCAAGATGACTTTGAAAATATTTCGACTTTCTCCAGCCTGATTCAGAATACCCAAGATGCCTTGACCGCTTGGAGAAAGTCTTGCACACGGCATGGGCAGTCAGTCACGATGTTGGAGTTTCAGTTTGATCACATTCCACCGATCTCAGTTCAGGAGGTTGAGGCTGTGCTTGCCAGGTTCATTGATTTTGCAGCCAAGGAGGAGAATGGAAACACACTTCTAGATGATGACCTTCTGGAAGACTGATTGTGGGCATTAATTGCCTTTACTATTTTGGGAGTGTGTGGGAATCTTTGATTCATTTATTGTACCACTCCCCATTCTGGCAGTTTTTAGGGTTAGGGTTGAGGTGGCTTAATCTAAGCCATTCATTTGATTGTAATCCGAGCCGTCCATTGGACTGGGCTATCTATAAAAGGGGCATCCCCTCTCATTTGTACTCAATAGAAATTAGACTAGAGAATAGACATTCTGATAGAGCTTAGAGAGACAATTTAGAGTTAGAATAGTTTCATTGCATAGCATTGTTTGAAGGAGAAGGAAAGTTCTCCCTTTGAGAATTTTGTAAGGAATTGTTATGAAGACTATCATAATACAAGAGTTTCATTGATTGGTGAATTTGTCTTTTGTTATGAGCAATTAGTGAGGTTTCTTCAACCTTCAACTTCAAGTAGGACATAAGTTAGAATAATTTTCATTTTCATGCAAGTAGTTAACTGTGGGGGGTTGTGTTTGATTTGAGTGAGCTTCGTTTAAATCCATACCAAACTTACCCTGCGTGGTCAGCTGGAATTCTTTTCAGACTTAACTTCGATTGAGATTCACGTGTACGTATGCATCGTTTTGTTGGTATTTGCATTGTTGAGTCGTGATCTGAACACCTTACGTTGCTCCTTTGAAGATTGCACCAACCTTCTTGAAGTTGTCCAACGCGAGGCAAGACAAAGTTCGATTGAAGTTCATTGAAGTCAAGCTCAATACCTCTTGCATTTAGAATAGAATTTAGACTCTCTAATCCCTGCAGCCATTCAATTCAGTACATTTCTGGTTAGTTTTAGGAAAATTCATACCTCAACGCTAAATCATTCGCGCAAAATTCCCAACTAATCATTAGCTTGCTGTCAACTACAAACATCATGAACAATTGTGTAAGTCCCCTCGTGAAAACAACAAATCACAACGAACCTACTGAGGGTGTTCCATAGCATTTCGGAACCTTGGAGTTGAACGTGCGATCTTTCTTGCAATCTTAGCGCACAAAATTATTTGATCAAGAGAGAATGGAGTAGCCTTCGGATTCCTTTGTTCTGCTGATTGGTGTGGTCACAAAAATCACATCAACAAGTACCTTAGACCTTACCGTAGCTGATTATAATTCACAATCAAACCATATTTCATATGAAATAAATTATGTACAAGTGCATGTTAGGCAAGCTTATTGATTAGAATTCATAAGATGTAATTACCTCCACATCATGGGCCATAGAATTTTTTTTTGGTGGTAATCATAACGCTAATGGGATATGTAGCATATAGGAGAAAGTGTTAAGAGATTTTTTAGGGAAGAAAATAGTGTAGGCTACCCAATTATACCAAAGTGTATTGCAAGGAGATAATTAATCAAACCATATTTCAAATGAAATAAGTTATGTACAAGTGCATGTCAGGCAAGCTCATCAATTAGAATTTGCAGATGTAAGTAATTACTTCCACATCATGGACCTTTTAGAAAAAAATTCTAGGCAGTAATCATAACACTGATGGGATAGGTAGCATACAGGACAAAAAATGTTTTAAGAGATTTTTTAGGGAAGAAAATAGTAGAGAGTACCCCATTATACTGAAGTGCATTGCAAGGAGATAATTAACTAGTCATCAAAACCTTTGCTGGTTTACTAGAATATTTAGCAACTCACAACTATTATACCAAGGAACATTAAAAATAGAGTCAATTGGATGGTTGCTGACTTGCATGTTTCGCTTTAGAAACAAATGGCCCATATTTCAAATAAAGAACAAACATCTAGGACAATTGGATACATAACGAATCATAACAAAGAAGCAACTTAATATCAAATTTTACTTCTATAAAAAGCAGATGCATAAAAAACAGAACTATGACTGAATATGTATTAAAAGGCTTTGGTTAATGTGACATTTCATATATACATACACATGCACATTTTGCATGTAAATCATTTTTTCATGTTTTGTTCCTGTTTAAAAGATATACTTGCAAGTTATACAAATTGTGATACATTAGGGACACCTCTTTATATTTCCTAGATGTACAAGATAAAAGTACCTTTTTCTGTTGTCTTTCCTCTAGTACTTGTTGCAGAGGAGGGCGTCCTGCAATTTGAAAGAAAAACCCTTCTATGCTTACAATTATGATGTCTTAAAGATATTAAAAATTCGGAAAACTAAAAAATTTACTTAGAAATATATGAATGACACAAAACTCAACCTTCAAAAAGGAAATGGAATATTCGGGTGGAATTGTTTTAAAAAATGAATTGAAAATAAACCCCAAAACGATAGACAAAGAGCTTTGATAAGTGTGCAGTGTAAGAAATTTCAAGTTTTGATAAACTAGCAAGTTTGATGAGAATGTTTATCCCAGAAACTCCGCTATAGTGTAAAAATAATTCAAAAGTGTTAAAAGAGAAAACGGATTTCAGACCAAATAAAAGCAAAGAGATTTTTGATTTATTCACAGGAGTTAAACATGCCCAATTGCAGTCCCCTGTCTGGTCATATCCCTCAGCGCTCATGGTCACCCCATTAGTGTTGCACCCAGAAGTCTGTTATCATTGTCAACGGCATATAGAGAATTGTCCTACTTTCCACAACGTTAGCTCACTTTATAAAGAAAAGATGTAATTATGCTTTGATGTGCTGTGCCATAGTATATCAGTGGTCGTTGATGTTTTTCGTGGATCGCGACCAAATTGGCTGCATAAAGTTACCAACCATACTCATCCTCCTCTGAACAAACTCCTCCATGCTAAGATTGCTCTCGAAAGATCGCGCATTCAACTCACAATGTTCTCTACCGCAAAGTGGAGGGACCTGGGCTGGTTCAGATGGTACTTGCTGGTATTTCGGTATCACGCAATTGCCCAACAACGCAAAAGCAACTTTAAATGCTCAAGGTTTGTCTCAGAAGTTTTACTCCAACCAGCAAAATGTCCAATTGAAAACAAGGCTGCGTGGAGGAGAGTTTAGATTAATCTACGGGAGACATCATTCATCAGCCCACCGATCTGCTTTGGAGCAAATGAGAATCGTGCAATCTTCAAGGAGTAACTAAAGATATTCAGATTACAAGTCAACAATCAAGACACCGTCACAACGACGCATACCAACATGAAGATTGTAATCGAAGTTAAGTCCACAAGTTTCCAATTGACCATGCAAGGCGAACTCACCATCAACGAGCCCACTAGTGGTATGGATAGACGAAGTTTGCTCAAATTGAAGACCACATTCCACAATTACTAACTACTTGCATGAAATGAAATTTACTTTACTTTAAGCTACTACTTAATTAGAAGACTGAAATTTCGTCAAAGTCACTCACAAACAAAAGTTATCTAGATCATCACGAAAACTCTTTTATTAAGAGTTCTGCAATGTAATTTCAGCAAAGCTTTCAAAGGCACCTCCTTCTTCAAACTACACTATTGATCACTGGTGCTACTGCTGTCTCTATCTTCCTATTCTACCATCCTCAATGCCTAATGAATTGCAATGAGGGGATGCCTTTTGAGAAGTTGGCCCGCCCAATGGATGTACTCAAATTCAATTAAAATGAAGGGTCAGATTGAGCCACATAAACCCTAACTCAAAAACTATCCCCAAGAGTGAGTAATAAATGAGTCATTAATGTCCACCATCTTCTAGAATCCGCGTCTGAAACGATCACATTATTCCCTTTCTCGATCAGAATGAAGCTTGAGTCCAGTCATCGTCAACCCTGACCGCATGGTGGTGCACGCTTCCAATCCGAAACCTCATATCAGAATTTTATCCCTCTTCGATATGATCTTTCCTGATGTCGTTCTTCAACTTTGAAGTATTTGATGGTGACCATTAACACTTGGGTTCAATCTTTCCCTCCATCCCGAGCTTGGAAGGATTCCTCATCTTGAACTCAAACATTTCTTCTTTTCCACTTGAGTTGGGCACATACTAAGTCTCAACACTTAGCCATTTCCTCCAAGTACTCGCTTCATCTCCCCAAGTCATCATGCCTTGGCCTTGGTGTTCACCCTGCAAAACAAGCAAGAGAAGAGCATTAGAACACTTCATAATATAAATTCACCTCACTTACCTGATTTTCATGCTTTGATCTCCAAGGTCTGAGTGATCTCCGGATCTGATAGGGTTCATCACTTTTCCTCTAGCAAACTTCTTCCTCAAATTCTTCATGCCTTAGCCAAATTTCCAACCCACCTACCTTAGAAATAACTTATTTCCTCTAGGAAATTTCATCAACCGGGCGCCTGAGTAAAATCTCCATCTTGAAGTCTCAGGCAAGGCGTGAAAAGTTTCAAAATCATCTCCTTGTCGAAGATATCCGATACCCAGAAGAAGATTCCCCTCAGAAAATGTAAAATTCATGTGTATCACTACGAAGGGGGACATTTAATGTTTGCAATTTATACCTTAGAAAAATATTTCTCACCAAAGTTTATTCTTATTCCTCCTATCTGGGCATATTTGCAGGGTTCAACCTTCAATTCATTACTCAGGAAACTTTCCAAGCATCCCTCCTATCTCAGGCGCATATGAGAGGGTCTACTTCCAATTTTGACGCCTTAGTTAAATTTTCATCTCCTCCATTGGCTTGGGCACATACAGGGGGTCAAGCTTTCAATTTGCAACACTTAGAAAGTTTTCAAGCTCCACCATGTTGCTAGGGCGCATATGAGAGGTCCAACTTCCATTTTGCATACTTAGAGAAATTTCAAGGCTTCCTCCAAGTTTGCACGCATTTGGGGGTATGAGGAGGAAATAACTTCACTTAACAACTTTTACTCCATCTCACTTTCATCTTGGGCGCATTTAGCATGTGGTGAAGGAACTTTGACTTCAACGCCTTTGGGCTTGCCTTGACCCCACTTCTAACATGGGCGCATTTTGATACCCCTGCAGGAAGTTTCTAACACTTAGTTTTTTTTTTCTTCTTGATGTTTCTTGGTAGTTGGGCGCATTTTGGGGTATGAGGAGGATTTAACACTTAGCCACTTTTACTCCACTTTACCATGGGCGCATTTTGAGGGTGGAGGAGGATTAACTCATTACTTAGAATATTTTTCTAGAGCTCATGTTGGAGATGGGCGCATTTGGGGGGTAGAGGTGGAAGTTCATCAACACTTAGAAACTTTTTTCATCACCAGCTTCAAGATAGGGCGCATTTTGGGGGTCCTGCAGGAAGTTTGACACTTAGAATTTTTTTCCATCACCTTCTCAAGCTGAGGGCACATTTGGGGGGTCAAGCAGGAATAACCTCAGACTTAGAAAATTTTCATCCTTCTGCTAGCCATGGGCACATCTCAGGGGTCAAGCAGGAACTTCAACAGTTGAAACTTTTCCATCCTCCTGCCAGCTTCTCCTTGGGCACATTTGACAGGGTGAGCAGGAATTTTGTCAGACTTAGAATTTTTCTGGCTTGCTTGCTCATGTCTTACTATATTTAGTAAGTCCTCTGATTCTCATACTTCTGAAGCTTGGATTGATCCTAATTCACTGTGGGCCCTCGCGATTCCAGTTAGTCCGGGTTTGTTAATCGCCATCCTGTAAGGACTTAATATGCTCGAGAGGACGCATTATTTATAAAGAATCGCCTGACCAGACTTCACAACTCTGCTCAGCTTGAAATTTGAATGACGTGGACTCTACTCCAGACTTGCTCTGCTCACACTTAGCGCATCATTGGCGCACTTCATATTTATAGCCTCGTTTTAAGTGGCTTAATATGCAACAGGCGCCCGATTGCCTCAAATTTACCGCCAGCTGGATAGTCAAGAATCGATCGCAGCGGATACAATCGGCCAGTACCCGCATTTGACCCCATTTTAGGCCCCGGTTGTTCCTAACTGAATGTCGATCAAATGACCCGCTTCTGCATGCCCGCCGATTGTCATAATTGGCGCGTGGGGGCTACAGAGTGATCTGCTAAAAAAAAGTAAGTTCCTCAAAGTGACCAACTCGCTTTATGTCAGCATCATCACAGGCTCTTGGAAACCTATAAGGAAATAACCTAACATGCGTTGAAAATTTTAAGCATGCAAACCCTAAAATATCAAGACGGCCCGCAAGGTCCCGATCCTGCTTGTATGTCATACCATCACAGGCTGGAAACTCCACAAAGAATATCGAGATATGAAAATTCCAACATGCAAACCCTAAAATAGCTCAAGGTCGAAAAGCAAAAGCAATATCTCATTCTGCTATATCATCGTGATAGGTCTCGTAAACCGGCAAAATATTCTTTTCGACATGCACCTAAAATCTCGCATGCAAACCCAAAATTGCTCTAAGGTGAACTTGTTAAAATAGAAAGTTGTTCCATTTCACTCAAAATTTTGTAGACAAGCAGTTTAAAGTGTCCTGGATGCAGTGTAATGATCAGAACTTCAAAAGTGCTGAGAAAATGCCCCAAATTAGGTACTTACTAAAAATAGTAAGTTGTCAGAATTCCATGAAATTTTGCTGGGGACTTGCTGGAAGCATGCCAACTGAATTGCCAAACTCAGATTTCATTCCATTTGACTTCAAACTGACTAGAAGACTCAAACCCTAATTCTCAGACTTAGCCAAAATCTCAAGTTTAAGCTCAAAGACGGGCACATCCCCAGAAAGGCAGACAAAACAAGAGAGAGAGACAACAGGAAAACTAACCAAAATCAAGCCAAAAGTCCGAAACGAAGCAAAAATTTGGGGGTCCCCATTTGCAATGGGGCGATGTGTGAAAAGGTCACAACAAGACTTAAAGGTAAATCCAATTACAATAGAAAAGCATTAGAATGAAAAATCACTAGGACCTGATGTAGATATAGTTAAAATACATATTAGTTTACTTGCGTTAAGTTGTACAATCCATGAGAATGGTTAAGACTCATTGGTTGGGTTGAGTAGTTTTGGGTAGTTGCCAATGGTTGGGAATTCCTTAGCAACCATCAGAAAGCTTAAATACTTTGTTATAGTCAGGACAAGGGACTGCATTGTGCAAGAAGTTCCTCACACCAATTTTGTATGAAGAGCATTGATGATTAAAAGATACTTGTTATACTCTCTCATTTCATATGTTGTTTAGTATGTTCTTATCTAACTTGATTCTACATGAATAACTTTGTTTAATTTACCCTATTAATTGTCTAACCATAGAAGAGGTAAACATTTGGCGTTGTTTCACTTCAACAAGTTTGGTTAAATGATGTAATAATGGGACAATTGATTGAAGAACCTATTGAGTCTATCCAAGAAAGAGAGAATGAACTCACCCAAGACCAAGTAAAATTGTGGGATATATTAGTCAAAGAGCAGGTATGAGAAGAAGTCGAGGGAAGGAAAATCCCACAAGAGGTCATGTGCGATAATCTCAAGGTAAGTGAGTGTCTTGTCCCCTCTCTAGCTAGTGGTTTGGGAATTAGGGTTAGCTTATTATTGCGGTCCCCATAGGCTAACGAGACTTTCAAGGGGCTCCTATGGAGGGGATTCAGGGTCTTCAATAGGCTTGTGTTTCATCCCTGCACATTTAGCTCAGTTCCAGTTGGTTGGTAGGCCTTTTGAAGGTAGTTCAAGACTCATCATTCATACTTGCTATTTATAGCAAGTTATACTAGGTTTAGTGGTTTCACGCCTACAGAGAGGATTTTGTGTCGGAGGCACTCTCAGGGGATTATTGTCAATTTTGGTCGAGAGTGGGCACTGTAATTAAATTACTAAAGTCAAATTACTTTAATAATGTTATATTATTAAAGTGACTTTGTAATTTAATGTTATAAAGTAACTTTTAATAAAGAACTTCATAATTTGGCGTTATAAGGGGATAAAGTAACTTTAATTAAAAGATTATATTTTAAGTTACTTTATGATTTTAATTTAAAAGGCACATCTTTCGAAAAAAGCAAATATTAATTTTAATGTGCAAAAGGCCAAAAGTGGCGTTGGATTTTGAGAAGGCATTGTTTGATATTTCATTTAAAAGTGAAATGCCAAGATTAGGGCGTAGGGTTTGGAGAAGGATAAAAGCAAAGAAGATCATTTTCATTATCTAAGTTATCATTTACAAAAAACTGAGCAACAAGTTTGCAGGTATGAAGTTTCATGCTGTTCAAAGGATGGAAACCCTCGAATAGGACAGAGTCTATAGGTGTGAAAGATCACCTAAGGTCTCTAGTTTAGATGGTTTCACATAGAGATCATCATTTGAGCATTCACAAATTAATTAAGGAGATTCAATCATCATTTTTCAGTCTTTTATCAGCAAACTAGAAATAAATTGGAGGTTAAATAAGTAGTTGCACATTCTCTTACCTGGCATGTGGGAGATTATCTTCCTGCACACTTGCTTGGCGAGAGAGATCACCATTTGCATGTTGTACAAGGGCAGATTGATCATACAGGCAGGCCATACAGATTGCAAACGACAAGTAGGTTTTCAAACAATAGAAGACACACCTTTTGAGGCACATGTGAACTCATAACAGGCCATACAGCTGAGGAAAGGGCACGTGGGAAGTCCAGTAGCAAACTGCTCTTGTTTGGAGGCTGGGAATGATCTCATTTAAGGCGTCTAGGTCAATCAGCATATCAACAACAAATTCAGGAGTGGAGATGACAAAAAATCTGAGTTTGGTGCCAAGGGTTTGAGTCAATAATTGCTGATTTAAATAAATCAGACCTGTAGTATTTACAATCAGCAAATGAGTATGTTTTGATTGTGTTTCAAATCAATAAAGATTACGGGTTCTCTTTCATTTATGCAATTTCCTTTTTGTTATTGTATTTTTGCAATTTCTTTCAATTTCCGGCAAAAACCATAAAAATCAGAATACATTAAAAACAAAAAAACATCAGATTTGAAACCTTAGGGGGACATCTTAGTGGTATCAGAGCTCTAAATCTCTTACCAGCCTGTGTGGTTGATTCATGAGTGAACCAGAATAGGTTTATAATAGGGGTTCACGATCTTGGAAACCTCCGCAACTACTAGAGGGACAAACTATTACAGGTGTGTTGGGTATTGACAGTTCTCAAGGATCACCCAAGCATTTATTCAGTGACAGTGAGAGCATTGCAGGTGCAATGGCGGATAGAGAAAAGAGACATGCCGACTCCCTTAGCCCCAGTGCTAGAACTGAGCAAAAGTTCAACACTATGTTGGACATAATGGTAGATCTCTTGCACAAAATGAATCAGAACACTATCCCTGGTTAGACAATGCATCTTGAGGAGATTGGTTGCTCCCATGTACAACCTGAGGACGGGCAAAGGACTCCACTCTTTCCCCCATCCAGGCCCTTACAACCTACTTTCACACGTAGGACTGAGGCACATGTTCGCCCAAAGTAGCCTCCAAAACAGCCAGTGTCCATGGTTGATGAGGTCAGAGCCAGCCATGTGGAGTACATTTCACTTCCTCCTGATATCAGGAATTTATTGACCTTGGATCAATTCCTGAACCAGAGGAGACAGAGAGTGGTGGCAGTTGGCAGGTTGGAGACTAGACCACTACAGGGAAACAAAGATTTCCAGCAAGCAATGGGCAAGCTTTCTGTGGAGCATTTTGATGGTGGAAATAAATGCACAGCACGTACTTGGGTTTAGAAGTTAGACAATTTCCTCTCCTTCAGGCCCATGCCTAAGGAAGAGGCAATTAGGTTTGCCACGTTGCATTTAGATGGCCTAGCTCACAAGTGGTGGTACCACGGGTTGGTAACATTGGGACACAGGTCAATCACCACTTACAATGAGTTCACTAATAAACTCATCAAACACTTTGATAGGAGAGACCTAGAGATTTTCTTTCGTGAGCTTGCACAACTCAAACAGGTTGGGTCATTGGAATCTTACATCTCAGAGTTTCAACGGTTATCAATGATGGTGACAGGCATCTCTGAGAGGAGGTTGGTGGTACTATTCAGTGAAGGTCTCTTGGAACCTTTATGGGGTTGGATCAAAGCTTTCAATCAACCCTCTCTATAGGATGCTATGAAGAAGGCACGAGATATGGAGCTTGCTGCGCCAAAAAAGCAAATTTCCATCAAAACATTTCCCTTTCTCAAAGGATAAACCACAAAAAAAAATTTCAGACCATCAAAGAAAACCATCTCCGAGACTCAGTGATGAGACTATTGGAGACTTGAGAAGATAAAAATTATGTTTCAATTGCAAAGGACCTTGGGAACCAGGTCATAAGTGTTCTTCTCAGGGTAAAGTAAATCAGATGGAGTACTTTTATGCTGATAAATCAGATTCTGAAAATTCAAAACAACAAACTAATCAAGAAGATAATGATGAGGATAGTGCATCTGAAGGGTCAGGAAAAGAAAGGGAAGAAGCACCACGTACAACACAAATCTCGAGCATTCAAAAAGAGGGATCCTTCAAGATTAAAGGGATCTTGAGTGGGCAGTAGGTGATTACGTTGCTTGATACTGGAGCCACTCATAACTTCATAGATGAGGGGCTAGTGGCTAGACGTGGTCTCAAGATTGAGGAGTTCAAGGGATTTAAGGTGAGAGTAGTGTGGGTTCACACTCAAATGTACTCAAAGGATTCCCAACCTCACATTGCAGTTGAATGACTATGAGTTCCAGGCAGATTTCTATGTCGTTGGCATGGGAGAGATGGATGTTGTACTTGGCATGAAGTGGCTTCATGCTATTGGTGAGTTTACCATCAACTTGGGAGTTATGGAGATGAAATTTGAGGTTGATGTCTAAAAACATGTGTTGAGAGGTATGTCAGATGGGAGTCTTTGGGTTATTTTACTCAGGAGAATGGAGAGATTGATTAGGAATGATCAAGTTGAGTGGGCTACAAAGTGTTAAACCTTGCCACCACCCCTCAAAGGAATCTGCCTATTAATCTTCTTGAACATACTCCTTCTCCAAAGAGCTCTGTGCGGATTGAGCTTGTTGACAACCACCCATATTCTCCTGGCGGAGTGCCAAAGTCATCTAAAAACAAAATTTCCCTTCCTCCCACCATTGACCCTTCCTACGAGGACCTCCTCAAAATCACCCCTCAAAAATGAAAAAACTCCCCCCTTACCCCTAGGCTGACTAAACAAAGGAAGACGAACCCTAAGGAGGCTAAAAAGAAAGATCTTACAATCACAATTTTGGATAACCAAGATGTTAGTCTGGAAAGTGGCACTGTTCTTTTCGGAGGTTGAAGGTCTATACAACTTGCTAATGCAACTTCTAAGGGGACGGAAACTGATAAAAAAGGTAAGAAGGTTGAAGAGGAGGATGGTTTTGAATCTTCCGAGGAAGAGTTTATCTTTGATAGTCTAGGTGAGACTGAAGAGTCAAAGGGCAACAATGGTTATGATTCTAAAGTGAAGGAGTTTCAGGAAGAGGACTATAATATTGATAGGGATGGTGGTAATGAGAAAGATGGTGGCAATGAAGGTAGAGAGGAGAAAGAGTTTGAGCAGGACGATGCGGTTGAGGCTAGAAATGAGAACCAAATGTATAAGGATGAGAAGGACATTGTAACGTAGAACTCTCCAATTTAGGAAAATACTAATGATGGGAATTTTAATAACCTAAGTTCCAAGATAGAAGCCATTAATGTTCAAGTGGCACAAATGGAAAGGCAGCTGGGTGAGGATACCAGTTCTAAAAAGTTTGAGAAGATGGAAGAGGCTATACAAAATATTAGTGTTGTGGTGGATGGAATTATGAAAAAAGCGGTGATGGGTGTAGTCGGCTGTGTTAATAAATAACTATGTTGTAGTCAACCGTACTAGTAGTATGTATAAGATAAAATAGAATAATACTTGTGCACAAATTAGTGTAAAAGTTGTAATTGGAAATTAGTCTGACGGTTGGGTAGTTAGGAAGCATTGCCGACGGTTGGTATCTCAACCAACCTTGACTAGCTATTTATGTACTCATTTCATTCGTAGTTGAGGAACACATGATGCTATTATGATGTAATTGCTGCTATACTTAATGAATGAATGCAACGTCTTATTCTGTGCACTATGTGTTCATGAATGATTTTTGTACATTTTCTATGTGTTGTAAGTTTCATCTGCTTACTCTCGTAGTACGTTAAATCCATTCTTGTGAGTAAACATTTGGTGTCGTTGCCTATGTGAACTTTGGAAAACCACCCCGACGGGGGAATGGCATTGTGATGGGTCAGCCGATCGAGGAACCAGTGCAAGCAAACGAAGATAGGGAAGACACGCTGACGGAGGATTTGGTGAACTTGTGGGACATC
>VDFB02119618.1:0-22342 GCA_007258455.2 Sequoia sempervirens | reverse complement strand
CCTCTCCAGAGTAGCAAACAAGAGGTAAAGTTGATACTTCAGGTGAAGCATCTGAAACAGCATCACTTTCCAAAATAGGGGAAGCTGGAGGAGCATTATTAACAGTATTAGGAGCAGCCATAACCTGAGAATGCCCCATATTATCCATAAGAGGAGCAGCCTTACCATAATCGAATCACTTTCCAAAATAGAGATTGTTGCCATGAAATGTACATAAATTGAAAATTTTATGCCAAACAATGCCTCTAGTGCAAGATCTAGATATAGAAAAGTTGCAAGGTACATTTTCATCATTCTAATATAGTTGCACCAAAGTTGAGGGGCTTTTCACTTTCCTAAGGGAGACATATTGTGATCACCACTATTAAAATGATGGAACCCCCTCTATCATCCATGCATATGAAATGTAATTGAAAATACGCGATGACCTACTTTAACTTCTTACTGTGTAACCCAACTATGCCTATCTATACACATATATTCTTAACTAAGAAAATGTCTTGTGTTTTGGTACTTTGTAAACTACATATACCAATCAATGTAAATTCTCTCTAGAATAAATAAAGCAGCCTCTTATTATAGTACTTGATCTTAACATTAAGAGATGCATTTCCTATTATTCTAATATCATTATTTGTTACATTCGAAAGCACGTAGATAGTATAACATAAACTCCTATCTTTTGTTGCATATGTTTTTCTTTTAAAATAATTTGAACTATAAATTGCTTGAAACCACTTAATACAAAATATGATTACTACGAATTGGGTCAATGAATTGATAGAAAAGGTTTGGAAAGACTTTATTGCAAAGGGAATTGATGAAATTATTAGGGAATCAGATGTGGGTATTAAGTCCACCCCCTCCCCATCTCCCAAACAGATTCTCAAAAAGAAGTAACTCATGTTCACAATTTGACATCTGATCTGGAGAATCTTGTTTGTTCCTCTCCCTTGACTTAGGTAGCTTCTCCTTGGATTTCCCAAATGGACTCAGAGATAAATAATCTTAATTCTCCAAAGGTTAAGAGAGGCAGGATGTGAAACAGTCATAAAACTCAATTAGAGATAGTAGTTGGCATTCAAACAACTCTAGAAAAAAAATTAAGGTCTTCTTCCAAAAATACTATTTTGGGAATGGATGGAGAAGGGTCAAGTTCCAAATCCAAAAAACTTGAGACACTTGTGGGGTGCAAAACATTCAAATTAAATCTCAAAATGAGGAGAGACAAAATCTCTCCTAAAAAAAATGAGGATTCTTTCATGGAATGTTAGGGGATTAAACACCATTAACAAGTGACACTTAATCAAGTGTCAAATCTTTGGTACTTTTGTAAATATTTTCCTTCTATAGGAAACAAATTTTTTTGAGTCATCAACTTTTAAAAAAAATTATGCTTGGTCAAATTAGGGTTTTCTTGCCTCCTTGACATCGGGGGCCTCGAGGGAATTATCAATATTCTAGAACAAAAATAATGTGAAGATGAATTTGCTAGCCTCTCATGAAAACTGGATTGGGGCATCTCTCTGGTGTTTGAAATCAAATAAGTTTTTTTTGGATATTAATATTCATGGCCCCTTATCTACCTCTAAAAAAAATTAGTTATGGAGGTAGTTTTCTTTAGTTTCCTCTCCCATCAAAATTGATATCATGGTTTTTGTTGGGGATTTCAATGTAGTTCTGAATGCCTTTAAAGAAAGTGGAGGAATTATTCCTCCATCCAGAGTTATGGAAGATTTTAGTAATTTTATATTGAGGAAAAGGTTGTATTACTATACTTTTAAAATGGCACTTTTACATGGAAAAACAAGTGGAAGGACTTCTCCCAAATAGTTGAAAGATAGGATTACTTCTTTCTATCTTAGAACTATTTAAATGCACCTTTGGACTTTTCATCCATTATTCACACTTTGGTTGGCTCTAATCATTTCCCAATCTCCTTATCCATCTTTGAAGATAAGTTTTCATTGCAAATATACCTATAAATTCAAAGAATGTGGTTTAGAGATAAAAAAATTTCCCCCCTTCTAAAAACATAGTGGTTGGGTTTTCCATTCATAGAAGGGTCTAGAATGTTCTAGCTTAGCGAAAAATTGAAAATTTTAAAGGAAAATATCAAGCATTGGAATTTGAATGACTGTAAGAATATATTCTCAGAGAAGGGAAGAGTGGAATGGGACTTGGCCTCTTTGTATGAAGTTCTCATCAAGAAACAAATGGATGGCCCCTTGTTTGAGAAGGAGAAGAGTTTAAAAGCTAAACTAGAATTAAGTCCTTTCCTGGGAAGAATTCTATTGGAGACAAAAGTCTAGAGAGTTATGGTTAAGAGATGGAGATAGAAACTCTAAATTATTTTATACCTCTGCAAAAATTAGGAGATAGGCAAACTGAATTATCTCTATCCATTTTGATTCAATTAATGTATTATCAATAGATGACAACATTAGGAAAGAGGAAGTCCTCTTCTTTAAATAACTTCTTTCTCCTTTAAAATAACACAAATCTTTTGCTAACAATGAAATAATCAACAACATTCCTGCTTTGGTGTCTAAGGACCAAAATAAGATGTTGATGTCAAATATTACCCTTGAAGAAGTTAAGAATGTATTTTTTATGACGGCTGAAAATCCCCAAGTTCAGATGGTTATATGCCCATATTTTTTAGAAATGTTGGTACTTTGTGGGTAGAGAAATTCTTCTAGCCTTGAAATAATCAAGAATAAGCATAAACATTTTAAAAAATTTAAATGTCACTCTAGTGGCTCTGATCCCAAAGAAATCTGACCACTCATCATTTAAGGATTTCAGGCCAATTGCTTTATGCAACACAATTTATAAAATCTTCACTAAATATTTTTCTATGAGATTAGCAAGTTTCCTTCCATCAATTATTTCAGATGAGCGGGGTGGTTTGTGTTAAGTAAAGATACTCTAGAAAGGGCTATAATGGCCAATGAGGTTCTCCATTCAACCACGCTTGATAAAATTCCTATTGTACTTCTTAAGTTATACATGATGAAAACTTATGAAAGGTTGACTCATTTTCCTCATAGAACCACCTCGGTGGTGTTAGTTATAACAACCCCCAAGGTATGCTGTAATTTCTTTGATATGTCATATCATGATATCAAACTTTGAGTAGAGTGTCAACTCGAAATAATGAAGCCCCAATTTTAACACTTAACAAGGTTTTTATCCTAAACTTAGGTGAAGAGTTTCTATCACCATTGGACTTATTAAACCAACCATCAAATATCAAAAAATAATAATGGTCATTAGTAGGCACTACCGAGCAGCCAAAGTTGGGTCTTTCTATATTAATCGGCATTGGGTTGTTCATACATAGGTTGTCTAGCACATGGAGAATGGTTATTGAATTTATACGCTTAAGCAAAATTCCAATGGTTAAACTATTCAAGGAAGATCATGAATATTCAAGTAGGTCTCGAGTGGATGGTTAAAAGGTCAATATATAACAAATTTTAGTTGGCCATGGCTTAGTTATGGCGTGAGTTGTATTAATTCAACACTATCGATGAGTGAATGGGGGTTACGTCATAATATTTGGTGGGTGGTATTAAGTTTAAATGAGATTGAATAGGTGGTGGAATTTTATTTGATATTTTAGCGCAAATTAAGCGACATGGTATATTTTTATTAGCCGCTGATTATCATCACATAAAGATCCATCGATTAGAAAAATCCTTCAAGTGACTAGTTTTAGTGGGTTTTTCTATTTTGTAAATAACTTTGTAAAGGCATAGGAAAGGAGCAATGTGTCAAATCTTGAGAGGAAAAAAATTATTACAAATGGAAAAGGGAATGTATTTTATTGGTGTATTTATCCCTTACATTTTATATTCAAAATTATATGCATATAATCTAACGCACGTGAATGTTGTGTAATATTTGGTGGCAGCAAGAAAAACTGTTATTTGTTCATAGAAAGAATGTGTTTACTTATCATAGTTTTATTGGTTGGTGGAGAATGTGTTTATAGCTTCCATTTTGTTCAAATTGTGCTTGATAATTTCTTGTTAAATTTTCATTCATGATTTGTCCTATCTTAGTGCCGGTGTCATGTGTATGATACTCCCTATGTGTGACCTCCCCATGTATTGAGAGTAATGTCCTTTGAAACATAATGTTCATTTGTTGGAATTCACCCATTGTGGTTTTGTTATTTATAATTCCCTGAGTATGGTCTTTGATATGTCTATCCCCGCAACGTTAAACATTGTAGGTTACAATTTTGAGAGTGAAATTATTAGAAATTTTATAATTTATAACATAAATATTTAATTATGATATTTCTCTAATTCTTAGTGAATATAGGGTTTAAAAAAATAAGATGCTCTTTTTTGGCACATATGATAAAATAGAAAATATCAAAAATCTTTAGAAACTACCTACATCCATTGCATCAATATCCTTGTTTCAATGCAACTTATAAAAACTATTTTGATATATACAATAACACTATGTACCATGAACTAAAACAACTCTAGATTATAAATAATGTTAATTAAAAATTTAATAATAAATAAAATATACAAAAGAATATTATGAAATATACGCATGCAACAAATATCAATATTGATTATCAATGTTTGAGAATTTAGGATTGTATCATATTTCTAGTTAAAGATATAGATTTTGGAATATACATCCCTGATTAAAATATGATAAAATATAAAACAAAATTTATTACAATGATTAGAAATCAGCACAAATGATTTTCTAATAGATAGAAAGAATATTGACACAAAATCAAAATAATCACTAGTTTGCATCACTTCAAATTATTATGAGTTTGCTTGCTACAGGTAACAAAAAAAAGTGGTTAAAATGTCAACTTAAATGTCCCACTTAGATAAAAGATCAAGGTAAACTATTCTGGGATCACCAATTAATAACCAAAGAAACAAAATAATAAAAATAAATGGAATATTCAGTATGTTGATGTGAACGGGGTGTTTTAGCTAACTGGTTCACCTATTATTTTGTATTCATACATGTATCTAGATGTTAAGTTTCCTTAGGGCTTCAGGAATATTTCTGGAAGTTTCTAGTATAGTGATATTGGGAAATAACCAATTTTTATGTACCAAATGATCCATGGTTTCCAACATAGATTAGTTTTCAAAACTTTATTTCATATTGTAATATTTCTCCTTTCCTCGTCCATGAAAAATAGATTTTCTTGATGATCATACAAAAGGAAAGCCTCTTAATTCTATAGATTATTGTATGAGGCACATCCCATGTTTTATGTTCCTATGAATGCAAGTTTGCATGAGACTAAAGACTAAACATTGTTGTTTCATAGATGTATTCTTAGATCTTGCATGAAATGAATTTACTTTTGAATTGAATAGGCACCAAAATCACCGATATCTTGTAAGGAATAAACAATTTGAAGAATCTCCTTTTGACATATTGTACAACATATTAATGCCAAATTTTGAACCGAAAAGCTTTACTTGTTTATTTATTTTCAGACATCTTTCTCATCAATTTTCAGGTTAGTAATTGTCTGTCTTGATTTTTCGTTTACTCAAAAGAATTAAATCGCTCATATTAATAACATTTTGTTTCCACAGTCCATGACAATTAGTGCTCGAGATTTTTAGTTAAATTGTGTACAATTTTTTCCATCAACATTTCGGATCATACTCCATGACCTATCATCGAGATGATAAGCAAATAGAGAGAGGAATAAAAAGTTGAGTTAGTAGACTAGGATAGAAAAAGGAGGGAGATTGGGAGGGTTCAAAGACACAAAACCCAAAAACTTGATTGGAGGAAGCAAGATTCAAGTGATTTGAAAGAAGATAATGGAGTAAGTAAAATTATGAGGATAGCAAAAGACATAGTAACAACAATAATATTATTATTTATTTGAAGGACATAGCTTATTATTAGAAAAATAGGCTATTGCTAGGAATCAAAAACACATATGTATATTATTAATTAATCAGTAAACTTATAATACTCTAATAATAAGGTTAAAATAAAAGAACCAAGTGAAGATGAATATTAAACAAAGAATATAATAGACTATGAAAAGTCACAGTTTATCATATACTAAAGAATAAAAAGTATTAAAGAGCGAAAATATAAAAAAGGGTTGTGATATAAAGTTAAGAAGAATGCTAAAACAATAAATAATGATAATCTATAATAAAAATTAATATGATATAAAAGACTGATAATATAATATCATAAAATATTAAATACAATAAAAGAAGAAAGATAGAGTAATAAGGAGTAACAATTGAAAAAATTATAGACTATTAATTAAAAATAGATCTGACTAAAAAAATGATAAAGCAAAATGTAAAAAGGAAAATTAGGACAAAATAGAGTGAAAAAATTAGAATACTAACAAATAACAATTGAATAATAAAAATTAAAAAAAAAACTGAAGGAACTGACATATAAAACAAAGAAAATCAAGGAGAAAGGTTCCGCCCATCTCATCTACAGGGATTATGGCTGGAGATTTAGCTAAGTATTCTGGTAGACGTAACTGTAATTTCTAATTAATAGAATAGTGAATGAATGACGAACGAGCCGCCGATGACATCATGTAATTGTGCTAATGGCTCAGAGTAATGAGCAGACATTAGAATGGTGCAACCAAGTCCCAACACATACATTTTCGATGAACATAAATTATGCACTACGCCATCCCACAAATATTAATTGGTGGATTCTGGAAGAAATGTTGTTTGATAAGGGAAGAGCTGTGTTATTTCTTTTCAAGTTGATAAATCTGAGGACGCCCCTGTCAAATGTCCGCGTCTTCGTTGCGGCGTCGGTATTGTGGATTGACTACATCATGTTGATCTCCATTCGTTCATGCTCTGGCAGGCTTTGTGGCGGCTCGCTGCTATCTGCACAGGTTATGCAAGCCTCTCCCTATATATACACGAACCCACGGAAAACATACAACATGACTACTGAAGCTCACTAATCATTTTTTAATTTCTTTTGGATTGAATCGATTGACTAAGGCATCTCAAGGCGAATACAGGATTCATTGCCAAACTCTGTAATCATATTCATGGAACAGAGACTCTTTATGGCTGCCTCCATGATACTGTTGATTATTCTCAATCTCCAGGCCACCTTGTCTACTGCCGCTTCCTCATATAATGTCGTAGACAATTGCTGGAGAAGAGATCCACACTGGGCAGAGAAAAGTAACAGAATGAAACTTGCAGATTGCGGTGTGGGCTTTGGAAGTGCAGCCAAGGGAGGCAAAGGAGGAGAGATGTACACAGTCACCAGCGCGGATGACAATGCTGCAAATCCCCTGCCGGGGACCTTAAGATACGGAGTTACTCGCGATGGTTCTCTGTGGATAGATTTCGCCCGTGATATGCAGATAAAGCTTCAGATGCCCCTGTTTGTCGCCAGCCACAAGACTATCGACGCAAGGGGCTCAAATGTTCACATCAGCAATGGGCCTTGCATACGCCTCTTCAATGTCAGCAACATTATCATCCATTATTTAAAACATCCACGACTGCAAGCCGCGTAGCTGGCAAATCGTTCCTCCTCACAACTATGCGAGCGATGAGATGATTGATACACAAGATGGAGGATAATTGTGCTGGCACCGAAGACATTTGACTGATCATAATAGCCTCCAGTTGCACAGATGGACTTGTAGATGTCACGCTTGCTTCCACCGCAGTTACCATTTCTAACAACCGCTTCTCTTACCATGACAAAGTAAGAGACAAATTTTGCAGAATTAATTACTATAGACTGGTTTCGTGAATATGGAAGAATGACTAATGTTAGGCTGTGCAATAAAACACTACAGGTGATGCTTTTGGGACACAGCGATGATTATACAGCTGATAAAGACATGAGAGTTACTGTTGCATTCAACCACTTTGGACCTGGCTTATTGGAGCGCATGCCAAGGTAATTTGTTTAAATTCAACTTCTCGTGCTTTTAACTGGCTAACTCCTTTCGTCAATGACTTCACTTATAATCGATCTGGCTAACTGACATGATATGGATTGTTTCTGTGGGCAGGTGCCGACATGGGTATGCGCACGTGGCGAACAACAACTATGAGGCCTGGGGTATATACGCCATTGGAGGGAGTGCCCACCCTATGATTAGAAGTGAGGGCAATCGCTTTGTGGCCCCCAACGAGGAGTACAAGAAGCAGGTGACATGGCGTGAGAGCCCCGATGGAAAGAGTTGGCTGTGGAAGTCTGTGAGGGACACATTTTTCAACGGGGCATACTTCGTTCCGTCTGGCAAAGGCAAAGCACTTCCCCTCTACCAGACAGCCCAGCAATTTAAAGTCGCTGATGGAAGATTAGTACCCATTTTGACCGAGAGTGCAGGAGTCCTAGCCTGCACTACCTCCGGGCCTTGCCTGTAATACTTGCTACATCTTAACCTCGATCCCTATTCTCGTACAGATTCTCCCATTCTTTCATTCCATTTATTTCATTCTTTCGAGGATTCAGTTCCCTCATTCTTCCCCTGCGTTTGAAGATTAAATTTAATCATTATCCATTGTTTACTGCTTGGTGCTGGAGGGCAGAGACAGAAAAAAGCAATGGAGTATAGAACTCTTGCTGCTGCACACAAAAACAATTTTATTATTTGCCGTTATCTGTTGCCTCCTCTGCCCGCTTACACTTATGTGGTTGCTCATGGCTTTTGGCTCTCAAGTCCGAGTTTGCATATCTCAAATCTTAATGCATACCAGAAAAACCTAACAAGTGTTCTCTAACGAATTCATTCACTATTTATTCTGACATGCCTAACTAATATTATTATTTTCTCTCAGCTGAATGGATGATACTCCTTTCTTACAAGTATGGTCGATACCAAACGTATGCTCGCGTTATTCAATCATTATTAGTTCTTGTTCCTAACAAAGCATTAATCTTTGTGTATTCGATTAATCATTTTTCACTGTTTTTCAGAATGAAACAAGAGGGCAATGTCTTAGCCCTTGAATTGCCTGTTTATAAAAACACTTTTTGTGCTCTATGATCGATCTTTGTTGCTGCTCCAGTGCAATATAAGGCTCCAAGAACAATACCTATGTTGCTTGACATCTTATAACAAATGCATTGCCTTTCTCTCAGCTCTATCTTCAAATACACAAGTGATAGGTTGACCGAAATGTAATTTTGCATATATGTATATATTATATAAACACAATAGATATTATCATTTTTGGTAGTTTAAAATTAGAGACTTACATCTTCAAAACAGAATTCCCAATGACATTACATGATCCTCTTTTAAAGTTGAAGAAAATCATATTTTGAACATGTATTTCCTGTTACTCAATATAATATATTTGATTAGTGTTAAAAGGGAAATTTTCTAAGAGAAGAACATTCATTAGTCAAGCATCAAGGATGAGGCTAGACTTGAACAATCATGTAAACATCATAATCGCAAATTTATAAAAAAATCAATTTTTCATCTTTTATTCATCATGCTTCAAAACCATATGTGGCTTTTAATTGATATTGTAAACTTTTTAATGGTAATGTCTATTTTTCAACCCTAAAATGTCAAGTTAGAACCCTAAACAACTATTTTGAAATCTTAAAATATCTTTTCAAATCCTAAAATGTTAAATTGAAACCCTCAATGCCTATTTTGAAACCCTAAATGGTGGATGTGAAACACTAAATTCTAAATTTGAAATCCTAAAATGTCTATTCCAAACCCTGTTTTCTAGATTATAAACCCTAGAACATGTATTTCAAACACTAATTTATATATTATAAACTCTAGAACATCTATTTCAAACCCAAATTTCTAAATTAGAAACCCTGACGTTTATATTTCTAACTCTAATTTACCAATTAAATACATGTTGATTTTTAAATTAGAAAAGTCTATTTGAAACCCTAATTTCTAGATTTTAAACCCTAAAATGTCTATCTGAAACTAGAATTTTAAATTTAGCAATAACTATTTGAAATCCTAGTTTTTAGATTATAAACCCTAAAATGTCTATTTCAAACGCCAATTTCTAAATGAGGAATGTATTTTTTTGTGATCCTTAAGAATATTGAGGTTATACAAAATTTTATTTATTTGTATGAAAAAACACACGATATAAGAATATGATACAATATAAAAATACTTGAGGTCTATGTATGTTTACCTCAAAATTGGAGTTGTCAAAAACTTGAATAGTGTAAATCTTCCTCGTATAATATTTTCACCCAAAATATTGTTTTATTGATATATCAAACATCGCATTTATTTAATATTATATCAATAAATTAAATTCCAAATAAGTCAGACCTCTAAATTATATATATCTTCCTAAAATTTAGTTGAAGACAATAAACATGGCTGTTTCTATCATTTTGGACAGGAATTGAATTCTAGAAGCACCAAAATACTAGTACATCTTCTTGTTGTAACCACGAGATAAATAAGCTCCTCCATTTTAGGACGATTTTATCAACAAATAAAATAGCTAACATAACTCATGGATTTCAAACCACAAAATGAGAGGCGAGGATAAAATGGAGTGTGTGAGAACAGTAAACAACCAAAATTTGTTTCACATCCCATTCATTAGAGAGAGAGATGGGCGGAGGAAAGGCACAATAATATGAGTTCTAAGTAGAGCACTAAAGTTGTATAGAAATTGAATAGGAACAACAACTAGCATGAGGCGTATATATAGCACCAATGCAAATAAACGATATAAGAGTAGTTGGAGAGTATTGTAGAAGAATGAGAAATAATGTAGTAGTGTGTGAATAATGAAATAATATAATAAGATTATAATATATTTTTTAACGAATATATACTATTTATAATTTTAGCTTGTGACAAATTGTTTCAGCCACCCCACGAACCAAGAGTAGGGACCACTCTCTTGAAATGGTGATGATGTTATTTCTATGTTTTCATGTGTTTTATTTTAACAGTGTGGTTTGTTCTTTTATTAAAATGTGTGAGCAGAAGTAGTTTTGTGATTGTTAATAATTACCTTTAATTTACATTTTAGTTTAGCTTTTAAATCCTTTATTTTATAAAATTAAAGTTGTAGAAATCAAGACAATTCTATAGTGTATTCGCAGATAGTTCGACATCTTGGCATGCCCCGAGGCAAACTGCTGCGTAGTTTTTACTAGAGTTCTTATAGTAGTTTCAACTAATTTTTTTAGCTACATTTCATCCACACTCACCTCACTACCTACATCCCTTGTGCATATAGTCATGACACCTTTCGCAAGTTTACACCCCCAGATATACACTTAGACCAAACTTAATTTCTTATTAATATTAAATCTTTCTCATTGTCTACCCTCAGTTTTGGTCTATCACTCCTTGAAATCTACACGGGATTAATAAAATTCCTTTGATGAAGAATCACCATAACCTAAAAGGAGGAGATATTAACACAAGGAATATAACGTTAGCTTAAGACTCTTCCAAGATCCCTAGGGGCGACATATTTATTTACTTGTTTTCTTCATTTTGTTTTTTACATTAAAGGAATTCCCTTGAGATGTATTGATCTAATTTTTCTCAAAAATGGTTTATATTTTCAACAAATAAATGCAAGATACTTTTCCTAATCTTTGCCACCCCACTCGCAATATGTCATTAGTAGAATTTAGTATTCCACCATTGGGTTTTCTACCTATTTTCATAACTCTACGATGGGGAAAATGTGAGTTACCATATAAGGCCTTAAATTGGAAATAATCATCTTTGTAAATATCTTCTCTTCTATTGGTTCCTTGTCTGATGATCTACCAGCTTCCTTACATCGAACTTGGATGATAAGAATTGCTCCTTTCCTACATACATTCAATCTCGACTACTCACTCCCACCTACATACATCTCTTTCACCAACACATTCCTTTGTATGATATATTATTTGCATATTATATATATTCTTTTATATTGGGATATTGTGTGCAAAACTTATTGGAACTTAAATCCTAGAGACTAGCATTTTCCTACTTCAGAAGTTGGAGGCATTGTTGCACTTTCTTCTCAACAAGGTGTGTTTCTTGTTCTCTCTCGTTAATATTTTCCATACTTCATAGCACACACTTTGCTACTCTGTGTCATGGTTGCAGCCAAATAAACTGTTAAAATTTTAGATTTTACTAAACACAACATCAAAAGAAATCTATTTTTTTAGATTAATTTTTTTAATACAAAGCAACTTTCTAGAATTTATATGTATGATTTTGTTATCCTTGGTATTCAAATTGCCATTTCTTATTTTATTGTGAGACTTTCTATAATCAAGATGTATTGTTTTACTTGATTCTACAGTTTATATGTATGAGTATGTCAACTTCCTTGGTACTTTGCATGTCATCATGCTCTACAAACTAATATCCCAACCAAAGCTTCCATCCTTCCTCCTTCCACTTCACAAGAAATGTGCTATGTATCTGGAAGCGTAATTCCAAACATACACTTGGTTTCAATTGTATTCTCAATTTAAAACATCTAAATGTGTGTTTAAACTCTAAGCATTTCCTGCTACAACACAAGAGATTGAAAATTAGTGCAAAAATACTTGTAGACTCTCTCCTTTAAATGGTATCTCATTCTCTACCCCTATCGTCATAAACCCATGTCTTAAAGAAACTTGATGTTTTGTACATATATCAAAATTACTTTCAAAATCCTTTTCTTAATTAAAGTCCATGCAAGCCTTTAAACAGCTATGGCACATTTTTGTTTATTGTAGGAAGTAAAAAAATAAGGAAATGGGTATTTTTATAGGTGGAAGGAATAGATAGAGGTGCCATGCTACATAAAGAAGAGAATACAAAGGTAGCAAGGACTATCTCTAATTTGGAGTAATTTTGCATACCATCACCTCTCAAGTCTCCACTTATATTTGAGTTAAGAAATCATAAGGAAATGGAATAGGGTTTTAGGTTTTGTATTTGCAAGTGTGAGAACATAAGGAAATTTCATGATCCTAACATCAAGTTTCCTTTGGTACATTGCAAGATCAAGACACTAGCAGGAAAGTTAAAAACAACATATGATGAGGCCTCCAAAGACTCATCCAAGACATCAAATGGATAATCTATAGAAAGATCTATTGGAGCCTGGTGGCACTGGAGGATGGAGGAATTTCCATCATCTCAAGTTAGCTTCTCGCTTTGAGATGATGCTTTGCATGAGAAGCATTTTTGGATTTAGTTTCTTATTTTTCCTTGTTATTGCTGACATATTTGAAGAATACATATATTGTGAAGTTTTATTTTTTGGATACAAGTAACGGGTTTGGTATAGAGCTCAATATGGATGGTTGTCCAACGAGCACTTGAGGCTGTGATCCGAATTATATGCTTCTGAGGGTCATCAGACAACTTGATGGAGCCATGTGTTAAGAGAGATCAATATGGATTGTTGTCGAAAAGTTTGAAGAATATGTAACTCGGAAGTTTATGGGAGGAGGAACTCGGGAATTCGGCTAGGGGCTACACATTTACAAGGGTTAAGAGATAGCTTGATGGAGCTCCACCTAATTTAGGATTTGTTTCTTCAAAAGGAAAATTTTCTCAAGATTGAATACATATTTTGTAATCAACAAGCTTTTGTATGTAAACCTTAAGGGGGGGATCACTTAGAAGGTGAATAGGGTTTCCAGGGATACCGTTGTAGGATCAATCTAATAATGGGGGAATGTTGGTGAATATTTACATATTACACTGTAACTTTTAGTTGTTTGTCATTTGCTAAAATGCCTTACGCCTTCCTTTAGCTCTCTTCCTTTATATATTGTATCCATGCTTAATGGTGGATTATCGAATCAATAACATTCATATTTATTCTCACAAAATCCTTGCTAAATATATTACAAAATGGTAAATATATACATCAACTAATGAAGACCTTATACAATGAGGAAATAACTTCTTTTCTTATGAATTAAAAATATGATTCACTAGACCATGGTATTCATGATGTAACTTGAATATATTTGGCACTAGGCTAGATGAATTATGTTGTTATGTTTTGTAAGAACCTTCCTTTATTACTCGGATGGAGCTATCAATGTTTCTAGCTTGTCCCATGTATTTTTTTCAGGGATTTTGTATATTTGCATTTCTTAAGGAAAGTAGCTAGAAAACATCTTACCTTGTTGGGTACATTCACGAGGTCAGTCCATAAAGTAATAAAGTACTTTCCATTTAAGGATTTGCAGGGGGCTTTACTCTTGCATGTGTGTGTGTTCTTGTTTCTTCTTTGATTCTATGATTGAGATGCTTTTTCTTCATAGATGTGTCATGGTGGTGATATTTGTATCTATTCATTATGTAGTGAATATGCACTTTATTAAGAAAAGTAACTTATCACTAGATAACTCACTCACAAAATATTATGCACACTTATTACAAGATGGAAAATATCAATATTTCTAAGTGATTTTTTTAAAATTTTTGTAAGAACATGCTATTAATATATCTGGAAATTCTCACAAATTTGAATATTTGTTTTCTTTTTCTTTTTCTTAGAGCTAACGTCTAAGGGTTGTCTATTCTACTAAAGTTCCTTAGGAGTTGCATTCGACTTCATTATTTGATTTTCTATCTCTTAGAAATCATATTTATTGATTGATTGATGTAAATGGGATCATCTTAATGGATTAGCACATTTACTGTTGGATACCCGAACTATAGATTTTTGGCACCAATGCACTTCTCTAGCTCTTGTAGGGTTTTTCTCCTAAAAGGAGAGAGTTTAGGCCAAAAATCCTAAAGGATTCGTTAAAATTATATTATGTGTGATGTTATTTAGAATAAATGAAATGATCAAAGTGCAAATAAGCTATGAAATTGATCAAATATAAATGCAAAATATAAGAAACAAGAGATGTTTGAAAACGATCAGGTAATGCAAACTTAGAAACAAATGCAAACTGGACTGAATGAAAACTTTGAAGTGTGCACCGGAATGTGGATGAGACCTGAAATCATCCGAATGCTATTGATGCTGAAATTTAGGCCTGTGGGTCCCATTCACCATTCTCGGGCCAATCACCCCAGCTCATGAACCCAGATCGAACCCATTTCTAACAAAAGTAGGTCAAATGCAAAAAACTCAAATTGACTGGAGTGAGACTCATTCGCCACCCATGGTGAATGAAAGTCCACTTTAATTTCCTAATATCTGCAAGTTGATTCCGATGGATCTACACTGATGTTGAACTAGTGTTCGCTTCTGAAAATCAGATTTACAGGCTTGAAAATGAGATTTTGTCGATTCTTTGACTTGTTGAATGAAGAAAGGACTTTAAAAACCTTGCAACTTGATCTTCAATGATTTCCAAGCTTCTAAGGGACCTAAATCTGCAAACACACAAGAAGAGAAGAAGAAATGTTGAATTTTAGGGCATGGGGGTTTCCCTTGGTCAAACCCCGTTTTGGTAATTAAACCAAAATGATGAAAGAAAGGAATGGAATGGATTACCTTTCCATGATTATCGATCCTTAAATTTTGCAACATAACATGTAGAATCTGCCTTTGGATGTCTTAGGAAGCTAAATTGATGACGTGCAATGTAAATGCCCTAGCTTGCTTCAATTGAGATAGAAGATAGATGATGAATGAATGATGTGAATGTTTTAATGGATGAATAGATGTAAAAATGAGTATAGAGAGGTGATTTTATAGGAAATTCACCTTATTTGCATGTTAATTGGATCCCTAAGGCTGACATCGAGAAAAATTAAACTTAAAACCTAATTTTTCCCAATCAAAACCCCGAAAATGGCTCAAGTGGGACTCATTCGCCACTAATGGAGAATGGGTCCCACCTAGATGGGACTAATTCATCACTAATGGTGAACGAGTCCCACAGGGGCCATTTTTGCTAGCTAGAATGCCAAGAAGTAAGAAAAATAGGCTTATATGATGACTATGTCGGTTATTTGATCAAATTATACCTCAAGATGCATAATATGGATTAATGTGGGACTATTAGTGATGATGTAAATGTCAAATAGGGCTTGGCACACAAAACTCAATGTGAAATTGTTATTAAATACACTTTTACAACATTAAAATTAGGTCAACATAGCTTAAGAATGTGCAAGAACCATTGTGAATGTGCAAGACACATTACAACACTAGTTTATCGTTAAGTTTAATTCAAAAACCTTCTATATTGATGTGATAATGTAATTAAATATGTTTTATAATGTTTAATTAGGGATAAATAGGTTAATTAACTCTAGAAAAGCGTGAAAGTCCTTTAAAATACTTTACAACACCTTTACAAGACATCGTTGAAAGAATGTTATTCAATTTGCAAGGTTCCAAGACCTACTGTGGATGCATAAAATGCCTCACAACACTAGATGAAGCCCATTTTATCATGAATTAATCCCATGTCAAGCAAAGGGGCCTTTTTTCAAACGGGCATAATACTCAACTTTTAATTGATAAATAATTAATAACAAATGATATATATCCATTGTAAGCAAAATTAGCAAGGCATCTAATATTGCTTTGTTTTTATGTTACGGAATGCCTTAATTTGTTAAAATGATCAAAGCTAAATAATTAATCCACTTGTCAATTAATTATCATTAGTTGTTTATTTATTAAAATTCTAATTTTTTTTTGTTAAATTAATTCTAAGGTGATAACTAGATTTCGGCACATCTTTACAAATGTTAATATGTAGATAAATCTAGCTTTCTATAGGTAGGTCATTTTATGTTTTCAAATTTCAAAGGAGTTGTATCCCACTGCCATCAACTAGGGTTGATTTCCACAAGAATCTTCCCAACTATGGATGGTAGGATGGATGGATCAACACATATTTGTCAAATATTTGATACTCTATAGAGAAAATTGCATGTATCTTCACTTATTCCCTTCGATATGGTTTCATTTTTATTAGGAACTTGTATGATTTTGTAAAACATATTATGTATAATTGAATCATTCTCAAGGACTAGTTTTCATTTTGGCTTTGTAATCTTTTTTTTGTACTTAGATTTAACAATTTGTGACATAAACTTAGCTCAATTTTAGATTTGAATCTAAATGAGCTTCAAATTTGTAAATTTAAATTTGATTTTGGGTTTTTTTTCCTTTTTCTAATTAACATTATTTGTCTATTTAAAGCACAAAACATTTTAGTCACTTTGAATTTTTATTTAACATTATTTGTCTGCTTAAAGAAAAAAATATTTCAGTCACTTTTGATGTTCTATCTAAGTATTTATCTTAGTCTATCTAGTATGTAGGGGTTAAAGATGCATTTAAAACATTCCAATAATTATTATAGGGTGAATTGTTTCCAATGATGAATATTTTTAAATTAGTGTGTCAACATCGGGACATAGGATGTACTATAACCCGGTAGAGGTAACATTAAATTAACTAAAGTTTTATGCGTTATCATCAAAGAATAACTAGACTTTTGGTAAAAGTATATGAAAGGGCACCTCAACCTAACCATAATAGAGTAGGGACAAGGCCTAGAGGCCACCAGAACAACCAAACAAAACAACAGGGGTCAAAGAACTGATGAACACCCTGCAAAAAGTCTAACACCTAACAACACACAACAATAGAATCTACATACCAGCACAAAACACCAATCCTAAAGACAAAACCAAAACTAACTTTATGAAGGGATTAAACTTTGAAACTAATTTGCAACAACAATTTGTGTGATTTGCATTGAACTGCTCAATTTTTCATACATACACTGCGGTTTAAAGTCATACTTGTTATTAATATTAAATACTCACCTATTTTTTCTTTCCTAAAATTTACATTTATTTTTACTTTTAACCTTGCTAAGCATTTTTTCAGTTTAATTTTTTTTATCTTTTTAGTTTATAGGAAATATGCTTTCTGTAAATATTAGTTTTTTTAACATAGAATAACATAAAAAGAGTCATTTTATTTGTATTGAGATTTTCAAATAAATATTAATAATGATTACTTATCCCATTTTCACATAGATTTTTATAAAGATTATTATTTATAAATATTTGATCTATGTGATTTTCAATTGTTACCTTTCGTGCACTTTTTAAATTAAATTGTTAAAGAAGATTTTGGATGCATAATAAATTTTATTTTAAAAACCAAGAAACTTAGACTAGTTATGCTTTTGACTATTGGCTGCTAATGTTTTGACTTCTGCAATTTTTAGCTTTTAGAGCATTTTCTATGAGCCTAAACTTTGGAAATCTATAGCATTTCTTTTTAAAATAATTTCACAATTTTTTTCATCATCTTTTGTCTTTATTTTAAATGGCCTCCATTGAAACTATGTAAACAAAAAGCAAAGTCTGTCATCTTGTGTGCTTATTAAAATAACATTCTAAGTCTTGTCCACTTTCAATGGCCTAAAATTTTGAAAAAATGTATGGAGACAAAAATGACATATATTTTTCCACGAAATACTACTCTTCAGGTGACACAAATCTTTTTTATTAGATAAGCAAGGAAGGGCCCTGACCCATACAAAAAGGAAAAAATGGAGCCAAATAGCTCAACAAAACATATTGGCCCAACACAGACAAACAAAGAAACAACAATCAACAGATGAACAATCAGAAACAACAAACACAAGAAACTGTTCAACGAGCAACACTTGAACAAACCCAAGCCAAAGAGGGAATTAAATGAAATCGTAACCTTCTTAGAAGAATGATTCTTCTTTCTATGCACCATTCTCCAAGGACAATCAAAAACATAAATTGAGAAATTTTGATCAGAGGGAGAAGACTCCTCTCCAGAGTAGCAAACAAGAGGTAAAGTTGATACTTCAGGTGAAGCATCTAAAATAGCATCACTTTCCAAAATAGGGGAAGCTGGAGGAGCATTATTAACAGCATTAGGAGCAGCCATAATCTGAGAATGCCCCATATTATCCATAAGAGGAGCAGCTTCCACCATAACTGAATCACTTCCAAAATAGATTGTTGCCATGAAATGTATAAATTGAAAATTTTATGCCAAACAATACCTCGTGCAGAATCTAGATATAGAAAGGTTGCGGGTACATTTTCAAATGGGTGGCTATAGTTTTGCCAGAGTTGGGGCTTTTCAGCAAAGGGACATGGCAGTCACCCTTTGGTAAGGTAATTGGGACCCCTATAAATGTGGGCCAAATCAATGCCATTCCATAAACAGAATATCTGTGGTGCTATCATGCAAATCCATGTGAAATTCTAGGCCAAGCCAAATATTCTGTAACAATTCCTTCTATTATAAACCTATTACTCAGATGACATGGCTCTTTTATATTTTATTTAAAATCAAATTTAAGTGTCTCATTATTATAAATAATTCTCAGTTGGAAAGGCAATCGAAGAGCTGGTGAAATTATTAGGGAATCAGATGTGGGTATTAAGTCCACCCCCTCCCCATCTCCAAAACAGATTCTCAAAACGAAGTAACTCATGTTCACAATTTGACATCTGATCTGGAGAATCCTATTTGTTCCTCTCCCTTGACTTAGGTAGCTTCTCCTTGGATTTCCCAAATGGAATCAGAGATAAATACTCTTAATTCTCCCAAGGTTAAGAGAGGCACGATGTCACACAGTCATAAAACTCAATTAGAGATAGTAGTTGGCATTCAAACAACTCTAGAGAAAAAATTAAGGTCTTCTTCCAAAAATACTATTTTGGGAATGGCCGGTGAAGGGTCAAGTTCCAAATCCAAAAAAACTTGAGACACTTGTGGGGTGCAAGACATTCGAATTAAATCTCAAAATGAGGAGAGACAAAATCACTCCTAAGAAAAATGAGGATTCTTTCATGGAATGTTAGGGGATTAAATGCCATTAACAAGCGACACTTAATCAACTGTCAAATCTTTGGTGCTTTTTTAAATGCTTTCCTTCTATAGGAAACAAAACTTTTTGAGTCACGAGCTTTTGAAATTTTTGGTGCTTGTTCAAATTAGGGTTTTCTTCCGTTCAGGACATTGGGGGCCTCGAGGGGATTATCAATATTCTAGAACAAAAATAATGTGAAGATGAATTTGCTAGCCTCTCATGAAAACTAGATTGGGGCATCTCTCTGGTGTTTGAAATCAAATAAGCTTTTTGGATTTTAATATTCAGGGCCCCTTATCTACCTCTAAGAAAAATTAGTTATGGAGGTAGTTTTCTTTAGTTTCCTCTCCCATCAAAATTAATATCATGGTTTTTGTTGGGGATTTCAATGTAGTTCTGAATGCCTCTAAAGAAAGTGGAGGAATTATTCCTCCACCTAGAGTTATGGAAGATTTCAGTAATTTTATATTGGGTAAAAGGTTTTATTAGTATACTTTGAAAAATGGCACTTTTACATGGACAAACAAGTGGAAGGACTTCTCTCAAATAGTTGAAAGATAGGATTGCTTCTTGCTATCTTAGAACTATTTAAATGCACCTTTGGAATTTTCCTCCATTATTCACAATTTGGTTGGCTCTGATCATTTCCCAATCTCCTTATCCATCTTTGAAGATAGGTCTTCATGAAAATATACATATAAATTCAAAGAATGTGGTTCAAAGATGAAAAATTTTCCCCCCTTCTGGAAACCTAGTGGTTGGGTTGTCCATTCATAGAAGGGCCTAGAATGTTCTAGCTTAGCAAAAAATTGAAAATTTTAAAGGAAAATATCAAGCATTGGAATTTGAATGACTGTAAGAATATATTATGAGAGAAGTAAAGAGCGGAATGGGATTTGGCCTCTTTGTATGAAGTTCTCATCAAGAAACAAATGGATGGCCCCTTGTTTGAGAAGGAGAAGAGTTTAAAAGCTAAACTAGAATTAAGTCATCTCCTGGGAAGAATTCTATTGGAGACAAAAGTCTAGAGAGTTATGGTTAATAGATGGAGATAGAAACTCTAAATTCTTTCATACCTCTGCAAAAATCGGGAGATAGGTAAACCGAATTGTCTCTATCCATTCTGATTCAAGTAATGTATTATCAACAGATGATGGCATTGGCAAAGAGGAAGTCCTCTTCTTTAAATAACTTCTTTCTCCTTTGAAATAGCAAAAATCTTTTGCTAACAATGAAATAATCAACAACATTCCTGCTTTGGTGTCTAAGGATCAAAATAAAATGTTGATGTCAAATATTACCCTTGAAGAAGTTAAGAATGTGGTATTTTTTATGACGGCTGAAAAAGCCCCAAGTCTAGATGGTTATATGCCCATATTTTTTTAGAAATGTTGGTACTTTGTGGGTAGAGAAGTTCTTCTAGCCTTGAAGGAATCAAGAATAAGCATAAACATTTTAAAACATTTAAATGTCACTCTAGTGGCTCTGATCCCAAAGAAATCTGACCCCTCATCATTTAAGGATTTCAGGGCAATTGCTTTATGCAACACAATTTATAAAATCTTCACTAAATATTTTGCTATGAGATTAGCAAGTTTCCTTCCATCAATTATTTTAGATGAGCAGGGTGGTTTGTTTCAGGTAAAGATACTCTAGAAAGGGCTATAATGGCCAATGAGGTTCTCCATTCAATCATGCTTGATAAAATTCCTATTGTACTTCTAAAGTTATACATGATGAAAATTTATGAAAGGGTTGACTCATATTTTCTCATAGAATCCACCCTTCGTGGTGGTGTTAGTTATAACAACCCCTAAGGTATGGCCTTTTGATATGTTTGCGCCCCATGATATCAAACTTTATAGAGTGTCAACTCTAAAATAATGAAGCCCCAATTTTTAACACTTAACAAGGTTTTCATCCTAAACTTAGGTGAAGAGTTTCTATTACCATTGGGATTGACAACCAACCATCAACATCAAAAAAATAATAATGGTCATTAATAGGCATACTACTCGATAGCCAAAGGTCTTTCATATTACTGGCATTGGGTTGTTCACATAGGTTGTCTAGCACATGGAGAATGGTTTATTGGAATTTGTTACGTTTTCTAAGGCACCTAATGGTTAAATTGGTTCAAGGGGAAGATCATGAATATTCAAGTAGGTCTCGAGTGGATGGTTAAAAGGTCAATATATAACAAATTTTAGTTGGCCATGGCTTAGTTATGGCGTGAGTTGTATTAATTCAACACTATCGATGAGTGAATGGGGGTTACGTCATAATATTTGGTGGGTGGTATTAAGTTTAAATGAGATTGAATAGGTGGTGGAATTTTATTTGATATTTTAGCGCAAATTAAGCGACATGGTATATTTTTATTAGCCGCTGATTATCATCACATAAAGATCCATCGATTAGAAAAATCCTTCAAGTGACTAGTTTTAGTGGGTTTTTCTATTTTGTAAATAACTTTGTAAAGGCATAGGAAAGGAGCAATGTGTCAAATCTTGAGAGG
>VDFB02119617.1:0-10041 GCA_007258455.2 Sequoia sempervirens | reverse complement strand
AAAAGTTTTAGAATAGTTTTGTTTGTATTTGTTGAGTTTGTTGTGTTTTAGGAACAATTGGTTAGGACAAAGCTTTTGTCACCTAAATTTAGGAATTTGATCATTGATAGAGTCAACTTTGTCTTCCATTAGAAAATGACCCTTATAACAAAAGAATTTTGCTCACTTCAAAGTTTCCCCTACCACATTTATTCAAAAAACATATAGATTCTAGTGTAATAAGCATGGAATGAAATGGATTTCAAAGTATTTGTAAAAAAATATTTAAATTTTTGCTCAAAACTATCTTGGAGGTGGATTCCAAATATTTTTAGGTTGTACATGCCAAGTGTACTAGGGTTGGCTATGTGGTGGTCACTTAGAGACTCTCGAGCACATATACTATTATCGAAGCTTTAACTTGCTTGTGCTACAAATAGACCCAAGTAGTTTTATGACACCATCCATACAATACATATTGTATTTTTTTTGTACAATCACACCGAACTTTGTACAAATGTATCCTCAAATAGCCCTACAAGTGCCTCAATAAAATTTTGTTAGAAAAATGCTAAGTGTTATATATCAAAATTCATTTCTCAGTTGTCTCAGACACAATGATGTAGTCCTTTTTGACCTTAATGACACTTGCAAAAACTCTATTTTTGGGACCACTAAAAAAACCTTCAAACATAGTTAGTGGGAATCAAAAAGAAGACACACAAACATGGAATTAGAGTGAGATAAGGGGTTAAGTTCCTTGATAGAGTCGTCAAAATGTAATGCTAAGATTTGAAACTTAAATTAAATCAAACTAGTATGCAAGCTACCATTTTAAAACAAGAAAAACCTCTCGATAGAGCTCAGAAAAGAGATCAAAACAAAGAAATAAATTAAAACCAACTTGAAATGTTACCATAAACTCCATTATGATTTGATTTGTTCTAATGACTTTGGGATTTGGATTCTTCTTGCTTAAAGATTACCAATTTGATATATACGTAACATACGTGATAACTAATTTTGAAAAAAGGATAAACCAAGCATTATCTCAATAGTCTGCAAAATATAACATGGAATTTGAACAATGCCCTTCAATACCTGTGAAATATGCATTCACAATAAAATTTGAAGTATGTTTATCGAAATTCCCAATTTCCTCTCGCCAGTGCACACAATATTATAGATGTTGCTTTCTTTGCTGTGATTTTCAAACTGTCCAAGCTGAAATAATATCGTAGTTGATAACTATTCCAATTTTTTTGCCAAATTTTCCCTTTCCATCTGTCATTATAATCCCCACTATGATAATGGATCCACATAAATCTCTCTTATCGGGAAAAACTTTCCTGCCAATTACATTTGAGCAAATTAATTTATGAAATATGTTTTGTTATATATTTTGCATGTTACTTTAACAATACATAAATATTTGTTAAAATAAAAAAAATAACTCTCATTTGTCAAAAATAGAATTATTAATAATGAGTTAAGAAACATGTGGTGCCTATAGTTCCCTTGGTAGGAACTACTAATAAAACAAGAAAGAGATATAATAAAAGATATGTATAATAAAAATTAAAATATTAAGAATTAAGATATATGAAGATATAAAATATATAATAAAACAAAAGAGATGTGTTTGCAAAAGTTAAAATGGTTAAAAAAATTGATATAATTACAAAATAAAAATAAAAATGAAGAATTCCATATAGTTGATTCCCATGTTTGACACATGGTTTGAAAAATACATAGAAAATATGGAGGTCTTTTCATATTATATTGTACGCGTTCAATTAAACCTAATTTGACCAAATTGCTTTACAATTTTCTCTTTCAAAATTTGGTAAATTAATAAATTTTAAATTATTATAATTCTCTTCACTACAGATTTTACACAAAAGGTTTGTACTCTTTTATAAAATTTTCATGTAGTTAATTTATGATAAATTTTATTTTATGTGTAAAATGTAAGTATAATTCAATTTCTAGATGATTTTGATGGGAATAGATTTTGTAAGCACGATGATTTAATAAAAGATTTATTTTTAAATATGCAATTATTAAATATACTAGTTTATATATCTCAATATTAATTTATATAATATATTGGAGAGATTATTTAGTATTAACTGAGATTATTCAATCAAGGTTAGGTTTAAGGTTACAATTCCTAATCTCCATTAGTGATGTACTCAGGAAAGCACAATTGTGTGCCCTATGTTACAAAATGAAAAAGTATTTTATCACTTATGCTTGAATATCTACCGAGTATATATAATTTGTAAATAGAAAAGGTTGCACACCAAATTAAAGCAAGAATCTATTATAAAAATTGAACAACTCCCATAGGTTATCCCATTCAAATCCCATTCAAAACTACTAACGTGAGTTTTCAAAAAGCAAATATTAAATTTGTTAATAATTAATTTTAATTTATTTAGGTATTGTTGTTTATTTTATAATATATTTGTTATATGTTGCTAAATTTATTCTATGTGTTTAGGATTTATATGATATTATTTTATATAAATATTGATTATATTTTATTTTATTTATTTTATATAAATTTTTCTAATAAATATGTATGCTTTCATAATAAGTAAATAATTTTATTAATTTTTTCATAATTTTTTAATTATTTATGCAAAATCATTTAAAATATTTAATGAATTTTACTTTTTTGAGAAAATGGAAAATATAAAAAATATATTTAAATTTGTCACTTTATCTTAAATAGTTTTGCATAAATAATTTAAAAAATATTCAAATATAAAAACTTAACCCATATAAAATTATACATGAAATAATAATAATAAGAACTTTAACAATAAAAATATTAAAAATGTATTGAAATTTATCTTCTTTCAAAATATTTATCTTAAATAATTTTGCATAAATAATTAAAATGAAATTTTCTAAAAAATGAAAAATATAAAAATTTAGAAAAAATAAATAAATTTACCTTCCTTCTATATATTTATCTTATAAAATAAATTTTAACTATAATAATTAAACAATCAATATATCTTCCTCCTAAACATTTATCTGAACAAATAAAATGAATCAATATTAACTAGAATAATGAATTAATAAATATTTATCTTAAATAGTTGATTTCAAATATCAAGTTATTTAAAAAATAGTTATTATTTTATTATAAATTAATAGTTTCTATCTTTAATTTTTTCATAATTGTTGCATCTTGAGAAGTGGCAAAAAAAAGTCAATAAAATTGCAAAATAAAAATGAGTTATATGAATGATATTGTAATTATTATAAATTAACATTTTTAACTTTAACTTTATCATAATTTTTGCATCAAATAAAAATGAGTTATAGAAATATATTTATGAATGATATTGTAATTATTATAAATTAACATTTCTAACTTTAACTTTGCCATAATTTTTGCATCTCAAATGTGTAAATATTAGTTGAGAAGTGGCAAAAAAAATGCCTAAAAAAAAGCCAATGAAATTGCAAAATAAAAATATTATACTCAATTCCGCATAATCCACCCTTATCGCCTAAAATTTTTTAGCCAATAATATTCAAGAAAAATAATTTTGAAAATTAGAAAAGTTAAAAAACATGCATTTAACTTTAGAAAAAACTTGAAATATAATGTATAAAAGAAAATAATTAATTTTGATTGGTTGAAGTTCAAAACATTAATAACTAGTTAGGATCTCGTCGTATGTTCCTTTATGTGAACTAAAAAATTAGTGCAACCATTGATCTTTTATATAATATTTTTTCTTATAAATTAAAAAAAAAAATATTAGATTATATATGTTACATATTATACAGTATATATTATTATAATTCCATGTTAAAATTAATATATTACATATGAATTTAATAAATTAATATAATATATAATCAAATATAATAGATTTAAAACTAGCTATATTATATTATAAAACCATATTATTATCTTATATCATTATTAATAATAATTTATTTATTGACAAACAAAAGATTTACAACTAATCTCCCATGACTCACCAAGAGATATCCTTCTCAAGGCACCTATTTTTAATCAATTGAAGCTTAACCCTAAACATAAAGTTATTTGAACCCTAATCGTAACCCTATTTGAAGTTGGTTAAGGAAAAATAAATTCCTTAGAAGACTGATTCTAGACTATTTTTAATTAATTGAACCTTAACCCAAATGGAAGCTTAACCCTAAACATAAAGTTATTTGAACCCTAATCGTAACCCTATTTGAAGCTAGTTAAGGAAAAATAAATTCTTTAAAAGACTATTCTAGAAAACAAAACAAAATGTCATGGTGATCCAAATATCCATGCATGGGAGAGTGTAATAGGAGCATGTTCTGAACAAATCTGTTGAATCTTAAGAAAGATATACCATGTCAAGCCTAGTCTAGCACATCCAGCTCCTTGTCTAGTATTTGTCCCATATCAAATGGTGAGACCTATCCGTGTGGGTTTCTACAAGTTGAGGATCAAATTTAGAAGTTAATAAACTGGGGTGGAGTTTCATGTTTTGAAAAAAATGATTTTGGCATTCCGAAAACATAGATATTGCAAGTATAGTGAACTTGTCTTGTAACCTACAAGTAAACTTGTCTTGTAACCTACATGATGATGTCATGTTATTCCTGCACAAGTGCACACAACCTCTATACCAAACAAAACACAATAAGTTAGGGGATAAATTGAAACCTTGATTGCTACAAATATTTTGACGGTGGTGATTCATTTTATTTGCACCAAAATCATTTCATTTTTTAAAATTACACTAAATTCTCACTTCTAAAAATTATTACATATATTGGGAAGTTTTGTATTTAAATCTTTTTTAATAGGCTTGCAAGAGCAATACATCCCTACTTTTGCATTTTTTGGTTCAATTAGATTGCATTATTTTTAAAATCTAAATAAATAATCATATCACAAAAATAAACAAATCACCACAATATTTTTAAATATTAAATCTCATTCTAAAATTAACTATTTGGGTTCAATTAAATTGTATTGGTTTTAAAATATGAAATATAGTAAATAAATAGTCAAATCACAACAATATTTTCAAATCTTAAATTTCATTATACAAATGAATTAAATAAAAATGCATATTCATTTTAAAATAATTTAACAATTACTAATTATAGTTTTATAATAAATTTAAAGAGTTATATTTAAATATAAAAACAACCTTTTTATTTTTTATTTTTTATTTTTTTTTGCATGCAAATCATTTCATATAAAATCTTTTTGAAAGTAATATTTATCTAGTTTATCATTCTAAAATTAAAAAGTAATATTTAATAAAATAATTTAACAATTACTAATTGTAGTTTTTAAATAAATTAAATAAGTAATATTTAAATATCAAAGCAACCTTTCTATTTTATTTTTTGCATGCAATATTCTAAAATTAAATGAAATTCTAATTTCAACAAAATCATAAAATAAATCTCTACTTCTAGATTTTTTAGTTCAATTGAATTGTATTGAGCTTTAAATTTGAATGATTAATTATTTAAAAAATAATTAGTCAAATCTTCATAATATTTTCAAAATAAAAAATAATTAAATCATTAAATTAAAATATTAGTACATTAGCAAATACAAAACCAATTAAGTCATCAAATTAAAATAGATATATGATTGAGCTATCTATACAACACAACCTTATTTTGTGTGAGGCAACAATCATAATTTAGTTCACGCAGTCCATCAATTCTTCTATTTCAAATCATAATTTAGATCTTCACAAATGTTTCAATTCAGGGATATGAGGCAAACAAATTTAAGGAGATAGTAAATGCATTGGAGAAAGGGGATGTAAGTATGGAAGATTTTGCATTCAACGAATTTGAAACATTAACACAAGAAGCATTTTTTGATATTCCTTTTTGTAGCCATGTGCCACCAGAGTCGCCCTTCCTCCCTCTAAATTGGACATGCTCTTCTTGAACCCCTTCACAAAGTAGGTGATTCAACCAAATAATCAACAACAACAAAAATTGAATAAAAAAAAAAACAAATGGAAGAAACTTCATACTTTTGCGATATCCATCCAAGCTACTTCATAAGTTGTATGTTGTGTTGAATGGAAACATCACTAAATTATTGGCAATCCTATAGAATCTTCTATGTTCAGAAGCATAGGAATTTCTCACTTAAAAATTCATTTTGGAAGTTAATGAAGAGAATTAAGATCATTGTCTAATATGAAGAGAATTTAGAAACCTGAAAATTAATGTTTGTATTTAAAAAAAATTGGTACTTGAAAACTTTCTTTAATCATCCCCCAAAAAATTGACAATTGGAAACCCTATTTCACAACCAGTATTGAAAAACCATAAAATTAGTATTCAACCGAAACCCCTCTTCTTAAAAAAGCAACATTCAAGCATACCAAACAAAATGCCCTTAAAAAATCACAAAGAACAAATTCCATTTTTTCATGTGTCAATTTTCTCAGAAAACCCCATCTACTGCTTAGCATAGTAAATTAAAGATTTTAGTAAAAAATGTAGATGATAACCAAATTATAAACTATATAGGAAGAATAGAAAAGGAACCTATTACACCTAATTTAGTGAAAATGAACTACACCTAATTTTATTAAGGAAAAGTGTCAATTCATGTATCATTTATTTCTGCTCTTGAACCAGAGACTAGTCTGATGAAATTTTGGGCTCATTGAATTTGGGACTGAGGTAGCATTTGGGATCGCTGAAGAATTTGACATATTTTTCTGCTTTGGCATCCGCAAGATCAGTGGTCTCTAGTATCTTTTTCTTGGATGCCTTGGAAATCATCTCCATTGAGCTTATGCCTGCATTAACTGCAAATGGAATATTGTACTTGAGGTAAAATAAAATAAAATAAATACTATAATGCCTGCTATTATACGATATGTTAATAGTTAATCGTATTACCGTGTGAGCATCATGAGTATCAATCCCAGGAATGGCTGTTAACACTTGAATGCAAGCCTCCACACTTTCAACGAATCTCTGCCACTTCAAAAGTCAGACGGGGTCAGGGTTTGTAAATAAATTTATACAAATACAAATATGTAAACTTATTCACCTCGGTTTGGATCTTTGTAATCACATCATGTCGTTTAATTTCCGAATCAAAGAACACAAATAACAGTTAAAGAGATGATCATGAAAATCCAAAGCGAAAAGAAACACAAGGGAATCAAATAAGCGCGTTGCCTCCATGAACATCTGCTAATTGCATTTGCGGCTGGAGACGGTTAGAATAAATCGAATGCATTGAGTGGAGTAAATTGAATGCAGCCACAGACAGTTAGAATAACGGTTTTATTTAATCCGTGCAATTTTTTAACTTCCAGTTACTCACGCTTTAGTTATAATTTAAAAATAACTAATTTATTTATGAGTTCAGAGTTCTATATATTATATTGATATAATTTACTTTAGTTTATATTATATTTATTTTTTTCACAAATAATTAAAATTATTGTTATACTTGTTAATTTTTTTTGTTGTGTTCTAAAAATTGGGTGCTGACAATAGTAGATTTTGTTATTTTATCCATAAAGAATTGTACACTACATATTTGATTTGAATTGACTGTTTTAACTACATATTTGATTTGAATTGATTGTTTTATCTACAACTTATGTTGTTTAGGACAATAAGAATATTTATCAAACAAACTTGGATTTCATAAAAAATAATGAGAAGATCTTTCAATATTAGGACAATAAGAATATTTATCAAATAGACTTGGATTTCATAAAAAATAATGAGAAGATCTTTCAATTATTGACATGGAGAATACATGCAATCTATTTAACAAAGTGCCTGAAATAATATGACATAATTGTACTGTAAATGTATGCTATTCACTAATAAAAATATTAAGTACACTTCATTCTTTTAAATGTTACTGTTGATATTCATTTGACTTCACTATGCCTGAAAGAATATGACATAATTGTATTGTAAATGTATGCTATTCACTAATTAAGTTAAAAGTAAAAGTATAGGGGAATTTATTAGCATTTAGAGTTAGTTAAATTTAGATTGCAAATGTAAATAGAATAGTTAAGTTAAAGATAATTTCCATTAAATAGAATAATTAAGTTAAAAGTAAAAGTATAGGGGAATTTATCAATTAAATTTAATGTAAATATAATAGTTAAGTTAAAAGTAATTGTCATTTTCTCCTACCCTTTCCATCTCCCACTATAATCTCAACTCTGATAATGGAGCCAGGAAAATCGTCCTTATCGCTCAAAAGTTTTGAGCCAATAAAATTGAAGAAAAATAATTTTCAGAATTTGAAAAGTTAAAATTGTGCATTTAACTTTAAAAAAATTAAAATATAATTTGATTGGCTGCAAGCAAAACAATTAATCACTAGTTAAGTTCAAGGGGTCGCCTATAGTTCCATGGCAGGAACTAATAAATAAATAAACAATAGCAACCTTAATAAAATGGCCTACAATCTATGAATGACCTCATTTAAGTTCCATTTATTGTGATAAATATTATGAATGATTTAAAAAATAATAATAATAATAAATAAAACCACAAAACAATAAAAACATTACCCTCGAATGATAAGACATACTTTAAAAAGAAAATTATATGAAAAAATATTAACCAACAGATCAGATGGAATGAGTTCAAGTGATGAATGTTACTGGGATTCGAAAACAACACCCTAGGTTCAAACTTAATCAGACATGATAAATGTGTTGGCATTGGATGCAATACTGCATTCAACACACTCAAGAGTGCAATGCCCTCAAAATTGTAAATTTTCACCAATTTAAAATCAACAAGGTAGCCCACAAACGGCTGCATAAAGGAAATAACTCCAATGTTTTTAAAGGATCTCCCTATGAATTCTTGCGAACTCTGTTATTCACTTTTGATGAAATTCATGTTAGCATATTGTTTTTCGCCTGATTTCATCCTCAAATGTATAAAATATCCTCAAATTTAATTAAGAAAATCTACTAAGAGAAAGTTGAGTACGATTAGATCTTACTGATGGCACAACCTGTGGAAGATTCAAATAAATTTGTTGCAGGAAAACCGTTGGCAAAAAAGATAAAGGAAATAAAATGTAGAACTCAAATTCTACCTGTTGAAATCCTTCCGCTCAAAGATTCTCCAAAATTTATCATTTAATGTGGCAAAATACAATTATGTAGCATTAACTAACAATCGCCATTCGAACTACATACTCCACTCTCGTCAATTGAGTAATTCCAGCGGTTGACTCTTCCACTCTCGTCAGCCACTACCTACCCCTCCACTCATAATTCAATATTTATTGTTCACGTAACAGGTCGTAAATATTCGGTGAGATTTAATCTATCTAGCTGTAGGGTAATGATTTATTGATTTTTGAGAGATTTAAGGACACTGATGCTTTCATGTAGTGGATGTGTTAATGTGGAAAGGTTATTAAAAGCTTTTAGTTTAAATACAAAATAATTATGTGTTTAGTGGATGTGTTAATATGGAGAGGTTATTAAGAGCTTTTAGTTTATTTATCATACAATAAATATTAAAAAATAAATTAACTTTTCTTAAAATTTGAAGATTGACATTAAAAAAAATAAAGGGTGATGATTTCAAGATCTCTCCTTGATTTAAGGTAGAGTTTTTTTTAACACACCCAAATGGCATTGTAAAACGTCTCTGACCTAATGAAATAAATATTAAATATCAATATCTATGTATAGACAAGTCAATAAATGGGAAAATAACATATACTTATTTATTCACTTAATAGTAAACTATTTTTTTATTTTATAAAAATATGGATATAAATTTTGCTTTTAATAACTTAAGCTAGTACATGCATTTAATAAAAAATATTTTTTAATATTTATAGAATAATCTACCTATTATTAGAAAAATTAATGTAAAATATGTCTAAGACACCAATTTTATTTAAAGAATAACTTTAATAAATAAGTAAATAATTTTATTTCTACAACCATATTAGCTACCAACTTATAAATTTTATTTTTACTTTCATAAATGAAATAAATTGTGTATCAAATTTATATTTATTATAGA
>VDFB02119615.1:0-46851 GCA_007258455.2 Sequoia sempervirens | reverse complement strand
GCTAAAAATAGTAAGTTGTCCGTTTTCGCTCAAATTTGGCATGCAAGCAGTCTGATATACTCTGAATGCAGTGTGATGATCGGAATCTCAAAATAGCTGGCAAATTGCCCTGAATTTCACACTTACTAAAAATAGTAAGTACCTCAGAATTCGATTAAAACTTGCTGAGAGCCTGCTGGAAACATACTAACACCAATGTTAGTCTTAAATTTCAAGTTTATTCACCCGTTCGACCTTGGACTGACCAGGAAAGATGAAATCCTAATTTTTGGACTTCGCCAAAATTTCACATTTTAAGCTCGAAGGCGTAGAAATCCCGGAAAGATAGACATCAGAAAAGAGACAGAGAGAGAGAGAGAGACCAAAAACCAAAGCCAAAAAGACCAGAATGGAGCAAAAATTAGGGGTCCCCATCTGAATGGGGCGATGTGTGAAAAATGTCACAACACTTAGGTCAACCCAAAAAAGCAAGTTAAAGAGCATTTAAAATATTAATAAATTTGCCTCGTCAACTTAGGGAAATATATTAATTATGGCGTCCTTTTTAATTAATGACTTTTTGAGTATTTAAGTCATTAATAATTGACCCCTTTAATACAAAGTATAAAATACTTTATATTATTCCATTGACAATTTAATATTTAATTAATTGACTTTATATTATAAAGTCATAACTTAAATATTTCCCCATATCATTAAATGCTCTGATATTCACTATCTGCTCATTGGGCTGTCAGGCTGGATCGACACTGAGCTGACCAACTGAACCAGGTGCCCTTCCAAAAATAGAAACTCCTGCCTGCCTAACTTACTATAAATAGTAAGTAGTCAAAAAACACTCTAAAAGTGTCTGCCAAGGCCAAACCTAATCAAACTGCTGGAATTATGTTCCCAAATGCTGGATAACTTCCTAAGGTGATCCTCTAAACACTTCTGCCAGCCTACAAGGATCTGAATGATAGGCTAACCTCTGAAATATCTGCACTGCCTAGGAAGGGGACATTATAGTCCGCCCTCCCTGAAATTGCTTGTCTTCAAGCAATCTCAGCTCTGGATGCTGTAAAATCTCCTCTGACTCCCAAGTAGCATCCTCAATCGGAAAGTCTCTCCATTTGATCAAATACTCTCTGATAACCTGCCTCCGAAGATGTCTCTCTCTAACATCGAGGATGGCCTCAAGCACTAATATCAACTTCCCCTCGTCATCAAGGGGTGGCAGTACTGGAGAGGGGATCACATGCTGACCCAATGCCTTCTTCAGGCGTGAGACGTGAAATAACGTTATGCACCCTGCTATCCGCCGGTAATTCCAACTCATAAGCAACCTCACCCACTCGTCTGATAACTCGGAATGGACCATAGTAACAAGGTTTCAACTTCTCTGCACCACTCTTCTGCAGAGTGGACTAACGATACGGCTGCAACATGAGATACACCATGTCACCCACTACAAACGAACGCTCAACCCTTTTCTAATCAGCATACTGCTTTTGCTGATTTTGTGCCTGTTGGATATTGTCTCGGAGAGACCTCAAAATGTCCTACTGATCCTGCATCATGTCACCTGCGCTAGGCACTCTGTTATCACTCAATACCAAATCCAAAAGGTTGGGCGCCTCATACCCATACAATGCCATGAAGGGCGTCATCTGTATAGTCATGTGGTGAGTAGAGTTATAACAATACTCACAGAGGTATATCCACCTCACCCAAACTCTCTACTGTCCAGCTATGTAATTGCGCAGATATCCTTCCACCCACTTATTGACAATTTCCGTCTGTCCATCTGTCTGTGGATGGTAGCTGGTACTAGGTGTCAGTTCGGTCCCACAAAGTTTGAACAACTCATGCCAAAAGTTGCTCATGAACCGACTGTCTCTATCGCTGACTATAGTCCGAGGCAAGCCATGTAACCGAAATACCTCTCTAAAGAAAAGCTCTGCAGTCTGCGATGCTGTGAATGTAGTAGTGATCGGGAAAAAGTGCGCATATTTCGTCAGCCGATCGACAACTACGTAAACGCAATCTTTACCTTGGGCTTTCGGCAAACCCGTGATAAAGTCCATCGATAAACATTCCCACTTCCTGTCAGGTATTGGAAGTGGCTGAAGCAATCCAGCAGGATATGTGTGTTCCTACTTGTTCTGCTAGCAAACAGAACACCCTCGTACATACTGAAGAACATCAGTCTTTAGCCCTTTCCAAGTAAACCGTTCCCGTACCAGCTTATATGTTTTGTAATAACCAAAATAACCCGCCATAGGAAGATCATGAAAGGCTCTCAGAACTGTATCCCTCAACTCTGAATCAGGAACCAGAAGAATCTGCCCCTTGTAAATGATCAAGTCATTCACAACAGTATACCTACTATCCTGCTCTGTCCCATCAACAATGCTAGAAGCCCATGGGTTCTTAGCATACTCAGTAATGATCCAATGCCTCCAATCCTCGGAGATCTGTGCCATAGCATTCAACTGAGGTCTGCGAGACAAGGCGTCAGCTACAACATTCTGCTTCCCCTTAATAAAGGTGATGTCAAAATCATACGACTGCAATTTGTTGACCCATTTTTGTTGTCTCTCATTTAGGTCTCGCTCTCCAAGGAAGTGTTTTAGGCTGTTGTGGTCTGTACACACACTGAACTTGCTGCCCACCAAATACTGCCTGAATTTAGCCAAAGCATGCATAATGGCTAACATCTCCTTGTCATAGATGTTGTAAAACCTCTCAGGACCCCTAAGCTTCCTACTCTCAAAAGCAATAGGGTGTCTCTCCTGCATCAAAACGGCACCAATGCCCTCCCCTGAAGCATCACAATACAAATCAAATGACTTCGTAAAGTTTGGTAATGCTAGCACTGGACATGAAGTCATAATCACCTTAAACCTGTCAAAGCACTCCTGAGCCTGTGGTGACCAAGCAAAAGCCCCTTTCTTTGTCAAATCAGTAAGGGGTGCGGCGTGACGTGAGAACCCACTAACAAATCTCCTGTAAAAAGCACACAACCCAATGAATCCTCTGAGCTGCATAAGGTTCTCTGGTACTAGCCACTCCACTATAGCTCGGACCTTCTCAGGGTCCATACTAACTCCCTTGGCACTGATGATGTGCCAAGATATTTCTTCGACCATGCCCAGCTCACACTTGGACTCCTTAGCAAAGGACTCCTCGACCAAGATACCCAAAAGCTATCCAAATAGGCTAAATGCTCCTCCGCGACCCTCTTGTGCCGGGATGTCATCAGAGAAGACCAACACAAATCTCCGCAGCTGAGAACTGAAGACCCTGTTCATGGTAGCCTGAAAGGTAGCAGGTGCATTGGTTAGACCGAAAGGCATAACCAAGAACTCGAAGTGACCGCAATGGCATTTGAAGGCGGTTTTCTCAATATCCTGCTCCCTCATCTGAATCTAATGGTACCCAGATCTCAAGTCAATCTTCGTGAAGAAGATAGCACCGTGCAACTCATCAATCAACTCATCGATGCGAGGTATCGGGTACCTATTCTTAATTGTCTTCTTATTGAGCTGGCGGTAATCTATACACATCCATAATAATCCATCCTTTTTCTTCACCAATACGACCGATGAAGCAAAAGGTGACTTGCTAGGTCTGATATGCCCCATAGCCAACAGCTCATTGATTGTCTTCTCTATCTCATCCTTGAGCCATTTCGGATGCCTGTAGGGTGTAATCATAATGGGCTTTGCGCCCTCCTCCAACTCGATAATGTGCTCAGTGCCTCTGTCTGGAGGTCTGCCAGGTGGAATGTCACTAAACACTTTAGAGTGTTTAGTCCTCAGTATCTGAATGTCTGGATGGTACTCAACCTTCTGCTACTCCTGCTGTGCTGGCAATAACATACACTCTGCCGCCCAATCAACCATATCATGACGAATGAGTCTCTCCATCCGCCTGTATGATACCATCCTCAGATTACTATCTCTAATGGCCTTGATGACATGAGGTTTCCCGTTCACCTTGAACTTCATCTCCATATCTCGTAGATTGAGTGTGAACTCACCCAAATCGTGAAGTCGTGCCATCCCAAGAACCACATCAGTATCTCCCATATTAACAACATAGAATTCAGTCTTGAACTCATAGTTGTTCAGCCGCATCGGAAGATTTGTTATCTTTCTATCACATTTGAGGTTGTACCCATCAACCACCTTGACTTGAATACCCTCAAACTCTTCTGTTTGTATACCTCGTCTCTCTACCAACCGTGCATCTATGAAATTATGAGTAGCACCAGTGTTGAGTAGAGTGATTACTTTCTGACCTGCTAGGAGCCCACGAAGTCTAAAAGATCCATCTCTCTGAAGACTAGTCAAATGTGCCTCCTGTAGCTTCCTTCCTCCTTCATTTTCACCATCATTTTCAGACCTTTCATCATTTGAATGCTCTGAATCAGCTTGCTGGTCTGACAAATCAGATTGCTCTTCTCCCTCATAAAACCACTCCATCTGGTTATTTTTCACTTTGGGACGAAGAGGGCACGCATGTTTCTCATCATAGGGTGCCTTGCACCAAAAACATAATTTTTTCTTTCGTAAATCAATTAATGTTTCCCTATCAAATGGTGGGGCATTTTGTCTCTTAGGATCAGGTGGATCCCTCTTCCTATCAAATGGCCTATTCCTGTCAAATGACCTATTAGGCCTCGTATAGGATGTTGAGCCTGAAGTGAACTTGCTGCGAGGTGTTGCAAGCTCCATACTACATGCCTTCCTCATGGCCTCCTGAAGAGTAGGAGGATCAAATGCCTTGACCCAACCTATCATAGGCTCCATCAAACCCTCAACAAAGAGAATAACAAGTCTCCTCTCTGAAATGCCTGTCACCATGACTGCAACTCTTTGAAAGTCACCGACGTAGGCATCCAAACTACTTGTCTGTCTGAGTGGAGCTAGCTCCCTGAAGTAGAGTTCTGGATCCTTCTTGTCGAAGCGCTCTATGAGCCTACTGGTGAACTCCTAGTAAGTAGTAACTGCATGATGGCCAAGTGTGTACATGTCGTGATGCCACCAATCATGCATCAACCCGTCAAGATGCAGTGTGGCAAACTTAATGGCCTCGTCCTCCTACATAGGTCTCAATGATAGGTAGTTGTCTAACTTATGTACCCAAGACCTCGCTGAACTCTTATCAGAACCATCAAAGTAAGGCAAGGTAATCTTGTTGACTGCATACTGTAAATCTCTGTTCACCTGTGGCTGTGGCTGCTGATGCTAAGGAGCTCTGCGGTCAAATCTACCTCCCCCTCTAGGTTTATGCACATCCATAAACTCATGAAAAGTCAAAGCCTACCTGATCTCAGGTGCTAATGACAAATACTCACCATGAAATCTAGTCACATCTGCCACTGACATGCCATTGTGTGGCTGAAACTCCTAATGATGACCCTGCTACTCTGCCACCGGAGTCGAAGGTGGTGTCTCTCTAGGTATGAATGTAGGTTGTCCAGGCCTACGCTCATGATAGATAGGTGATGACTGCCGCGGTGCTAATACCAAAGGCTGCTCCACGCCTGCAGTCCTGCTCATCTGTCCTATTTGAATATAGTGCGGCTGGGATGGAGTATACTGCCTCATCGTGCCCATCAAGTGGGACATCATGTCCATCATATTGTCATGCCTGCGTCTAAACTCCTCATTAGTAATATCACCTTCATGCGATTTTCCTGAATCCCTATGTGTCTCTGCAGGAATCTCACGGTCTGCCATCAGTGTTGTGACACTGTTCTCACTGCTATAGGAACTGGATTTATGAATACCCAGAACCCCTGATACTGTCTCACCTTCAGGAATAGGTGGACCTGTTCAATCCTCAACTCTGCCAGTTCCTCTACCCTTACTGTAGAAAATAATATCTCTATTCATGAAAAAGCATCGAAAAAGCACACGTCTGACTGAAAAAGCAACTGAAAAAGCACAGGATGGCAAGAAAACTGTGCTCTAATACCATTGTAAGATACCAGGTGTCTCTCAGCCCGAACACTATCTGATAATACTGAGTTTTTTTGTTTGTTTGTGTATTTTGATTTTTTTGTAGGTTTTTTTGCAATATGCTGAAGTATGCGATTTTAAAAGAAAATACAATAAAATTGCAAGAATTGATTCTAAGTAACGAGTATGGATCTCAACTGCAAACGCCTTTATTTCTTCAAATGAATAAGCACAATATAGAAAGGAAAGCATACACATGAAAAAGCAGTTATAAACTAATGGTAGAACCTGATTGCATTTAGGCGCAGCAAAGAAATACAAGCTGGAAGTGTACGGCTGTGTTGAACAAGAATCCCCAACGCCTTGCAATGCCCAATAGCCCACAATACAAATGCGTCCAGGGTAGAGACTGAGTCGCCAAGAAAAGCAAGGCGTTTCCTTGCACCAATTCACACGCCTTGTTGCTGGTACAGTACGGCCTGTCAGCAATTAATGATGATGGTACAGCTGCCTGTGATGTGATGGCTGAAGCTAAAAGTCGACCTCTTTATTATTTCAATATTATTCTTCAAACCCTTAATGATTAACTTCTCCTGTAAGCACACATATGACTTCTGAATAAAGTCACCTTCTGACAATCTTCAACTGATATCTCACAGTCTCAGTATGCCTGATCTTGAAGAGGGAACGTTCTTCAAAATCCAGTGATTCGGAGAAACCCTTGTTTCACACATCCCAATATTCTTAGAGAGATAACAAGACAAATTAGAGTAATTCATAATGAAGTTCGATTTGCCTTTGAAATGAAATATAAAGCTTCTCTCCTTAGGTCGACCGAAAAAAGCAAGTTAAGAGCATTTAAAATATTAATAAATTTGCCTCTTCAACTTAGGGAAATATATTAAATATGGCGTCCTTTTTAATTAATGACTTTTTGAGTATTTAAGTCATTAATAATTGACCCCTTTAATATAAAGTATAAAATACTTTATATTATTCCATTGACAATTTAATATTTAATTGACTTTATATTATAAAGTCATAACTTAAATATTTCCCCATATCATTAAATGCTCTGATATTCACTATCTGCTCATTGGACTGTCAGGCTGGATCAACACTGAGCTGACCAACTGAACCAGGTGCCCTGCCAAAAATAGAAACTCCTCCCTGCCTGACTTACTATAAATAGTAAGTACTCACAAAACACTCTAAAAGTGTCTGCCAAGGCCAAACCTGATCAAACTGCTGGAATTATGTTCCCAAATGCTGGATAACTTCCTAAGGTGATCCTCTAAACACTTCTACTAGCATACGAGGATCTAAATGATAGGCTAACCTCTGAAATATCTGCACTGCCTAGGAAGGGGACATTACAGATTTGACTAGGGATATTTCAGTGGTATCAGAGCTTTGATCCTGCCAGCATGGAAGGTTAAAGTTATCATATGCAGCCACGAGAGGTTGGTCTACAGAGGTATTATACTCGTAGAAGAGCATAACAGCAAACAAATCCAATTGTAGATACACAATAGGACACAATGGGTGATAGAAGAGGTGGCAGTCCACCAAGACATGAAGACAATAATGAAGAAAGAGAAGCAAGAGAAATTATGAGAGGTCTTGCAGCAGGGCAGCAGCATGTAGTAGATGTTTTGCAACAACTTACAACAGCTATACAACAAATGAATACTCCTAGAAGACAAAATCATGAGTAGGAAGACAATGGAAGTGTTGTTGGGACTCCAAGGGCACAAAGAACACCTACTCGTACCACCGATAGACCCTTGCGAGCTACATTTTTGAGGAATGAACCACAAGAAGAGAATGCTGAAGAAAATGAAGATGCATCATTCGCGGATAATGTCATGTCAATGCACAATGAATGGGATCTATTACCTCCACAAGTAAAGGAGCATTTGACCTTTGACCATTACATGAGTCAAAGGAGGGAGCACAATAGAGCAAGGCCAGAGAGAAGGCCAAAGAATCAAAACAAGGACCTAAAACATGCCATAAGTAAACTCACACTTCCAACATTTGATGGTAGAGGAAAGCTCACAGCGAGAGTTTGGATTCACAAGCTTGATACCTTCTTGACTCTTCGACCTATGGCAGAGGATGATGCAATCAAGTTTGCAACCATGCACTTAGAGGACAATGCATATGATTGGTGGCATCATGGTTTGGTTACTCAAAACCATGGATTGATTTATTCCTACGATGAGTTCAGCATGAGGTTGATAGCACGGTTTGACAAGGACATGGAAGTGTATTGTAGGGAGTTGGCACAGCTTAAACAGAGTGGACATGTGGAGACATACATAGAAGAATTCCAGAAGACTGCAGTCATGGTTCCCGACATAACCGAGAAGAAAGTGGTGTTGTTTATTGAGGGCCTTAATGATAGGTTGAAGGGCATAGTTAAGGCACTTAAGCCTAACTCATTCCAGGATGCTATTCAACTTGCCATAGACCTTGAGACTACACCTACTCCATTGCAGCCCACTAAGAAGAGTTTCAAGAATTTCAAGTCTAATCAGAAATCATTCAATAGGTCCAAGGCTAAACCTTCTTCAGCGATCAGTGAGGAGAGGAATGAGCTCAAAAGGAAGAAGCTATGTTTCACTTGTAAACAACCATGGGAACCTGGTCATAGATGCCTTGGGAAAGGCAAGGCACATCTTATTGAGGTCATATCTGATGATGAGGAGATCCCTAATACAGATTCAGAGAGTGAGGAGGAGTAGAAGGATCAACCTCATAGTAAGCCTAAGGAGCATGATGATACTCAGCAGGTTAGCATAGCTTCACTTTCAGGGGTTCCACGATACCATTCCTTTCGTGTGAAAGGATTTCTTGAAGGACAGCGAGTTGTATGTTTGGTTGATAGTGGAGCCACACATAGTTTCATTGATCAAGGATTGGTGGCTAGGAGAGGTCTTCATGCAAAGGATTTTCCAGGATTTCAAGTGACAGTGGCCGATGGGTTTGGCATGAGTTGTACCAAGAAGGTCTCACAACTAAGCATACAGATGGGCGACTACACATTGACAAATGATTTCTATGTGCTTGGTTTGGGTGAGATAGACGTGGTACTAGGCATCTAGTGGCTTCAGTCTCTTGGGAGGTACGTTCAATATTTTCAAAAAATGGAATTAGAGTTTATGCCAGATGGGAAGAAAATTGTGTTGAAGGTTTTGTCATATGGGAAGCCTATAGTGGTTTCAGCTAGGAGGATGGAAACAGTATTTAGGCATAGAGATGTGGCATGGGCAGCTCGGTGTTTCATTTCATCTAAATCTCCTTCTAGTGATACACCTCATTATCATGTGGATATTCAGAGGGTTCTGGATAAGCGTAGTATTGTGTTTAGTGGCATACCACCTGGGTTACCTCCTGACCATGGATTTGAGCATGTTATAGAGTTGGAGGAGGGCTCTAAGCCCGTCATTACCATGCCTTACAAACATCCCAGGCACTTCAAGGAGGAGATAGAGAAAACAATTAAGGAGTTGCTTGAGATGGGACATATTCGGCCTTCATCTACTCCCTTTGCTTCTTCAGTTGTTCTGATGAAGAAGAAGGATGTGACCTTGCGGATGTGCATTAATTATAGGGCCTTGAACAAAAAGACCATAAAAAAAAGGTACCCTATAACCAAGATTGATGAGCTTCTAGATGAGTTGCATGGGGCCGTGTACTTCTCTAAGATTGATCTCAGATCGAGATATCATCGAATTCGTGTCCGAGCAAAGGATGTCCATAAGACAACATTTGGATGCCATTGTGGACACTGAGTTTCTTGTTATGCCCTTTGGACTCACTAATGCTCCTGCTACATTCCAATCTTGTATGAATCATATATTTAATAAGCAATTGCGTAAGTTTGTCTTGGTATTCTTTGATGGCATCTTGATATACAACAAATCTTGGGAGAAGCATCGTAGACATTTGGATGAGGTGCTTGGTATCATGGAGGCCCAGTCATTCGGGCCATGTGATTGGGGTTAATGGTGTACAGGTTCATCAGGAGAAGATCCGTGCTATACTGGATTGGCCACCACCAAGGAATGTTTCAGACTTGAGAGGGTTCTTGGGATTATGTAGTTACTATAGGAGATTTGTAAAGGGGTTTTCACAATTGGCAGCACCTCTTACAAATCTTACCAAGAAAGGGGCATTTAGTTGGACGGATGAGGCACAGGCAGCATTTGATCGGCTCAAGGATGTTATGAGTTCTTGTCCTATATTGACATTACCTGATTTTTCACAGCCTTTTGTTCTTGAGTGTGATGCTTCAAGAGAGGGCATAGGAGCCGTATTGATGCAGAATCGTCATCCCATTGCATTTGAGAGAAGGAAACTACGGACCACAACAGTTTGAGATACTTCTTAGAGCAGAAGGACCTTAATGAGTGGCAACAAAAATGGGTTAGCAAGATTCAAGCCTATGATTTTGATATTGAGTATGTTAAGGGCAAGAAGAACGTAGTTGCCGATGCACTTTCCAGGAGACCTACCCTTTGCTCTTTGAGTGAGATATCAACAGAATTGGAAGTCTTAACTTTTAGTTGAGTATTCCAAGTCTACATTTGCATGCGAGCTCATGGATGGACAAATTCAGGATGATAGATACAAGGTGATTTATGATGTGATTTATTATAAGGACAAGATATTTCTAGTGCCTAAGTCCAAGCTAAAACAACCGATATTATGAGCCATTCATGACACACCTATAGCAAGGCATCCAGGTTTCTCTAAAACCTATCGACAAGTCAGAGAGATTCTTGTGGAAGGGTCTCAAGGATAATGTCATGCAGCATGTTAGAGAGTGTTTGACTTGTCAGCAGAACAAGTCTAAGCACACTTTCCCAACTGGTCTTCTGTAGCCATTACCTATTCCAGAGCAGAAGTGGAAGAGTATATCGATGGATTTTATTATAGGTCTACCGAAGGTTCAAGGACGGGATTGCATACTTGTGGTTGTTGACAAGTTGAGCAAATATGCACACTTCTATGCTATACCATATGATTATTCAGCTTTGCAAGTGGCAAAGTTGTTGTTCCGAGAAGTGTTTCATTTGCATGGCCTTCCTAAGACCATAGTCAATGATCGAGATAGCAGATATCTCAGTGCTTTTTGGCAAGAGCTCTTCCGATTGGCTGGTACAGAGTTGACACCGAGCACCAATTATCACCCTCAAATAGATGGGCAAACGGAGATTGTCAATAAATGGGTTGAGGGTTATCTTCGCAATTATGTTGCAGGGCATCAGCGTGCTTGGATTAGGTGGTTGTACTTGGGAGAATATTGTTATAATACCGCCCATCATATGTCGATTGGCATGTCTCCATTCAAGGCGTTATATGGGTATGATGCATTATCCTTCATGGACTTAGCTCTTGATGACAGTAGAGCTCCTTGAGCCAGGGAGTTGTTGCAAGATACTCAGGACATCCTTAAGATGCTTAAGGATAATATTCAATAGATACAGAATCAGCAGAAGATGTATGATGATAGACACCATGTGGAGAGGACTTTTGAGGTAGATGACTTGGTTTTCTTGCGCCTTTAGCCTTATAGAAAAAGTACATTGAAGAGGAGTGGTGCAGAATGTTGATGTTAGCAGTGTCGGGCCTCACTTCCAGCCACTTCTTCAAAGCAATAAAATTAAATATAGCCTATCGGCTATTTATTTTATTAGAGACATCCGATGGTGAAGAGACACATCACATGAATAATAAATAATATTTATTTATTATTTGTTAATTCAAATTTGTTTGAGGCCGACCTCATCTCATTCGCCACCCTTATGGAGCTACATTGATTCATGAAGAAGGCCGACTTAATATCTAGAAGAGACACGATGTTTAGAAGACTCCTTTTCGTCTTGTATATATATGTGATGTTGTTTGACAATCATTCATTCATTCAATTCATAGTCCGTGTGTATTCAAGTGTGAGTTTATCAAGTGCAGATCGAAGTCTTGAAGGAGGCTGAGTTCATCACTAAGAGAGATCGATATTAACATCAGCAGGGAGTTATATATTATTCTGTGATTGCATCAAGTTTTGGTGCTGTTGTTTGGCCTCATATTCAGCCTCATTGTAAAGAACATTGTTGTTACATTTTTAGTATATAAGTGATATATTGTTGCTGGGTTTTTCTCCCTCAAGTGGAGGGTTTTCCCAGGGTATATGTTGTGTCTATTTGTTTGAATTTAAATTAAAATCTGCTTATCTAACTTCTGATCCTAAAACTAACACAGAAAAACTCAAGCCAAGGTTTTATGGTCCTTACAGGATTGTGAGGAGAGTTGGGGAGGTAGCATATGAGCTTGACTTACCAACAGGTAGCAGAATCCATAATGTTTTTCATGTATCGTGCCTCAAAAAGGCATTGGGCCAGCAAGTGGTTGCTTCTCTAGTCCTTCCACCACTCGACAAGGAGGGAATTCTGATACCTGAGCCTGAGTCCATTGTTGATATGAGGGAGCGTAAGTTGCAAAACGGGGTAATCAGAGAGAATCTTATCAAATGGAGAGACTTGCCAGTGGAGGATGCTACGTGGGAAGGAGAACAAATACTTCAGCATCCTAATTTGAATTGCTTGACGACAAGCAATCCCGAGAAGGACTGTAAAGTCCCCATTCTCGGAGTAACAACATGGAGGTGAGAACTAGCTCATTCACCATTCCCGTGAGCTAGTCATCCTGGTAAGGGAATGATTTTTGGCCAAGATAAATACATTTTGATGAATTTTGCTAGTGGAGGAAAAAGGGAATTATTTTTAATGAAAAATAAAATATAATATTTATTATATTTTATTATTATTTTATTTCCCACTTGGAATGCCAAATCAATTTTATAAAAATTAAGTGGGCCGACTTGTCTCATGTGAGAATAAAAAATAATAAAATAAAAAGAAATAAAATATCATTCCTTGAGGTTGGCCTTGGCTAGGGCGGCTAGAGAGATGCTTTAAAAGGGAGGCATTGTGAGTCATTTGATCATCCATGAATTGAGTTTGATTTTGGCATTGAGTTTGTCTCTTGGCTGGAGATTACTTTCAGTCTAATCAAGGTGATGATCCCTTGACATTCAGGGTTTGGAGATGGCCCCATTCCCATGTTGAGAGGTGGACATATTCAATGTTCATCATTGAGCTAATTGCAATTATAAGTTTGAAGGTTTCTGAAGAGGTCATTTGCAGAATTTGTTGGAGTCATTCATTGCTGGAGGAGTTCGATTTTTGCTTCTTGAAAGACATTTCAGTCACAGGGAGATATACGATTTTACTACTAGCAGATTGTAGCTTCAAGAAGGTCGATTCTGAAGTTTGCTGGACATACAATAGGGTGCCATCATTCCCAACACAGCTGATTCGATCTTGATATCTGAGGGCATATGAAATTCAAAAATTGCTTGGAGGGTCGCCTGCCATCTTAGAATAGAAGCGCTGCCATTTTACATCAAGAGGACGTCTTCAAGGAAGAATACGATTGGCTTTGCATGCTGGTTCGAGCCATCAAACCAGGTTCTTTCATGTTGTCATTGCATGCATATTGAGTCTTAGTATTGCATCTTTATTCCTCTTTGAGTCTCTAGAGAAGTCACTGCCATATATAGCAGAGTTGTTTGTAATCAGTCTTTGTAAGAACCCTGGTGGTTCTCAACCCCGAAACCCTGACTGAAAGTTTGTTTTTGCAATTTTTTTGTGTTTTCTGTGTTTTTGTGATTTTTTTTTGTAATAATGCAAGAAGCTGCGATTTTCTAAATAATTGCTTGAAAATTCATAAAAAATTCTAAATTCATGAAATAAGCTCAAAAATGTTCTGAGAACTTAGGCGCATCTATTTATTGGACTTCCAAAGCATTTACAATGAAAAGAAGTGAACAAATATATGGAATATTATTTTATTTCAAAGAACCTGGTTTTCTCTTTTGCAGGCGCCAAGAATGACAAAGAATATTGTACGTCTGAATGAAAGGACTGATTCCCAAGTGCTGAAATCAAAGTTGAATCTCCTGGAACCAATGCGCACAAGATCCAATCACCAGAAACTGAAGGATGAATGCGTTTCTCTGAAGAAAGGAAAGTACGGCCTGGAGAGTACAGATCTGTATGGCCTGAGCAGCAGCAACAATAAATGCAGTACGGACTCAATAAAGAATGCCAGACTTCTGATAAAAGACCTCTGTCAAAGTCGCCTTTATTGACTAATGATAATCTCTGAATCTCCTTCTGAAATCGATGCAATAAGATCAACTGTAACTCCTGGATGAAGTCACCAAGTTGCAAGCTTCAGTTGGTATTGCACAGCCTCAGTCTGCCAAATCTCTGAAGAGGTATCATTCTCCAGAAACGCTTCGTCTGCCAGAAACCCTAGGGTTTGCAAACTCCAATGCTCAGAGCAAATATGACAAAAGTTGAATAACATAACATAATGGTTCGATTTTGTCTTTTCTGCCAATATATACTTCCTTGAGAAAATTCGACCCAACAGCATCTTTTAATAATCATTTAATGAATGATTAAATTCGCCCTTTTTAAACTTAGGAGAAATAATAAATAATTAAATGGCGTCTCCTTAAGTGAATAATAATTATTCACTTTATCAAATATTAACTCTTTATTATAAAGTATAAGAAATACTTTCTAATAGGCCAATTTAATTAAATATTTAAATATTTCAATAAAGTGACTAATATAAAGTCAAAATATTAAATATTCAATAATCATTAAATACCCCTTATTTCTCCGTCTGATCACCAAACTGAATAACTGGGTCGACTCTGAGCTGAATAGTTGAACTAGGTGCCCTGCCCAAAATAGCAGCTTCCACCTGACCTAACTTTCTAAAAATAGAAAGTTCCTGAAAATGCACTTTGGAAGATTTTGCGAAGGCCCAACCTGAAACAACTGCAATACTGGAGCTACCAAACACTGAGTAACTGCCCCAGATGATCCTCTGCACACTCCTGTCAGCCTATGAGGATCGAAATAATAGGCTAACCTCGTCACCAGCTGCGCTGACTAGGATGGGGACATCACAGTCCGCCCTCCCTGAAATTGCTTGTCCTCAAGCAATCTCAACTCTACAGATGTTGTAAGATCCTCGACTCCTGCCTCAATTGGCCTCCGCGATACGTATTCCACGCGATCTGCGCCTCCGAGCGTATGCACATCTCATCTCGAGGAATTGGACTTCGGGGTACTAGTATCGATTTCCTTAAGTCATCAAGGGGTGTAAAGCTGGAGAGGGTATCACATCTTGCGACCCAATGCCTTTTTGGTGGCGTGAAATACATTATGGTTATGCTGTCGGTGGCAGAGTCCAACTCATAAGCAACCTGTACTCACCGATGCGACAACTTGAAATGGACCGCCAGTAGCGAGGGGCATTGGTTTCTCCTTGCCTCTTACTGCGAGTAGGCCGTCACGGTGCAACATAAGGTACACCATATCACCCACATCAAAAGTACGCTCAACCCTCTTCTGATCAGCATACTGCTTCTGCTGATTCTATGCCCGCTGGATATTGTCTCGGAGAGACCTCAAAATGTCCTGCTGACTCTGCATCATATCCCCTGCACTCGGCACTCTGCTATCGCTCAATATCAAATCCAAAAGGTTGGGCGCCTCATACCCATACAAAGCCATAAAGGGTGTCATTTGTATCGTCATGTGGTGAGTCGAGTTATAACAATACTCGCATAGATAGATCCACCTCACCCAAGCTCTCTGCTGTCCAGCTATATAATTACGCAAATAACCTTCCACCCACTTATTGACAATTGCTATGCGCCCATGCAATGCGTGGATGGTATTTGAATTACTCGGTGTCGATTCGGTCCCTAAAGCACGAACAACTCACAGCAAAAGTTGCTCATGAACCGTGTCTCTATGCTCGTGACTATGCGTCAGAGGCAACCCATGCGTGGGAATGCCTCTGAAAAATAGCTTCTGCGGTCTGCGATGTTGTGAAAGTAGTAATGTCGGGGAAAAATGTCGTCGTATTTAGTCAATGCGATCCAACCCTCGTAGATGCAATCTTTACCACCGGGCTTTGACAAACCGGTGATAAAGGAAAAGTCCATCGATAAAGCACTCCCACTTCCCTGTCGGGTGTCGAGGAAGTGGGCAGATATCCAGCAGGATAAGTGTGCTCCTGCTTGTTCTGCTGGAAAACAGAACACTCACGGACATACTGTAATACATTAGTTTTCAGCCCTTTCCAAGTAAACCGTTCCCGAACCATTTTATATGTCTTATAGTACTCGGGATGGCCTGCCATAGGAAGATCATGAAAGGCTCTCAAAACTGTAATCCTCACCTCAGAGTCAGGAACCAAAAGAATCCGCCCCTTGTAAATGATCAAGTCATCTACAATAGTATACCTGTCGTCCTGCTCTGTCCCGTCAACAATGCTAGAAGCCCATGGGTTCTTAGCATACTCAGCAATAATCCGATGCCTCCAATCCTCTGTGATATGTGCCAAGGCATTCAACTGAGGTCTGCGAGACAAGGTGTTAGCTACAACATTCTGCTTCCCCTTAATGAAGGTGATATCAAAGTCATACGACTGCAGTTTACTGACCCATTTTTGCTGCCTCTCATTCAAGTCTCACTGTCCAAGGAAATGTTTCAGGCTATTATGGTCTGTACGGACACTGAATTTGCTGCCCACCAAGTATTGCCTGAACTTAGCCAAAGCATGCATAATGGTTAACATATCCTTGTCATAAATACTATAGAATCTCTCAGGGCCCCTGAGTTTCCTGCTCTCGAATGCAATAGGATGTCGCTCCTGCATCAAAACGGCACCAATGCCCTCTCCTGAAGCATCACAGAATAAATCAAATGACTTCGTAAAGTCAGGCAATGCTAGCACCGGACATGAAGTCATGATCACCTTGAACCTATCAAAGCACTCCTGCGCCTATGGCGACCAAGTAAAAGCCCCCTTCTTTGTCAAATCAGTAAGGGGTGCGGCGTGACGTGAGAACCCACTAACAAATCTCCTGTAAAATGCACACAACCCAATGAAACCTCTGAGCTGCGTAAGGTTCTCGGGTACCGGCCACTCAACTATAGCTCGGACCTTTTCGGGGTCCATACTCACTCCCTTGGCACTGATGATGTGCCCTAGATATAACAACTCCTCCATAACGAGCTCACACTTGGATTCCTTAGCATAGAAAGACTCGTATGCTAAGATACCCAAAACTGCATCTAAGTGAGCCAGATGCTCATCCCATGACTTGCTATAAACCAAAATGTCGTCGAAGAAGACTAACACAAATCTCCTCAACTGAGAACTGAAAACCCTGTTCATAGTTGCCTGAAAGGTGGCAGGTGCATTGGTTAACCCGAAGGGCATAGCCAAGAACTCAAAGTGACCGCAATGACACCTAAAAGCGGTTTTCTCAATATCCTGCTCCCTCATCTGAATCTGATGGTAACCTGATCTCAAATCAATCTTCGTAAAGAAGACAGCTCCGTGCAACTCATCTATCAGCTCATCAATGCGTGGAATAGGGTACCTATTCTTAATTGTCCTTTTGTTGAGCTGCCTGTAATCGATACACATCCGAAGTGATCCATCCTTCTTCTTCACCAATACAACCGATGAAGCAAAAGGTGACTTGCTAGGTCTGATATGCCCCATAGCTAACAACTCATTGATGGTCTTCTCTATCTCATCCTTGAGTCGTTTCGGATGTCTGTAGGGAGTGATCATAACAGGCTTTGCGCCCTCCTCCAACTCAATGATATGCTTCGTGCCTCTGTCTGGAGGTCTACCAGGTGGAATGTCACTAAACACTTTGGAGTGTTTAGTCCTCAAGATCTAAATGTCAGGGTGGTACTCACCCTTCTGTTGCTCCTGCTGGGCTGGCATCGACATGCACTCTGCTGCCCAGTCAACCATATTGTGACGAATGAGCCTCTCCATCCGCCTGAATGAAACCATCCTCAGATTACTGTCTCGAATCGCCTTGATGACATGCGGTCTCCCATCAACCTTAAATTTCATCTCCATGTCACGCAAATTGAGTGTGAACTCACCCAAATCCTGCAACCATGCCATCCCTAACACCACATCAGTATCTCCCATGTTAACAACATAGAATTCAGTCTTGAATTCATAGTTGTTCAGTCTCATCGGAAGATCAGTAATCTTTCGGTCACATCTGAGAGTATATCCATCTGCCACCTTGACTCGAATACCCTCGAATGCCTCTGTCTGGATGCCACGCCTCTCCACCAAACGTGCATCAATGAAATTGTGTGTAGCATCAGTATCCAACAATGTGATCACCTTCTGACCTGCTAAGAGCCCATGAAGTCTAAACGAACCATCTCTCTGAAGGCTAGTCAAATGGGCTTCTTGTAGCTTCCTTCCACCTTCGTGTTCACCCTCATTTTCGGACTTGTCATCATCTGAAGGCTCGGAATCAGCTTGCTGGTCTGACAGATCAGATTGCTCTTCGCCCTCATAAAACCATTCCATCTGATTATTTTTGACCTTAGGACGAAGTGCGCATATATGTTTTTCATCGTAGGGTGCCTTGCACCAAAAACATAACTTTTTCTTTCTCAATTCGTTCAATGTTTCTCAGTCAAAGGGTGGTGCATTTTGTCTCTTAGGATCCGGTTGATCCTTCCTTCTGTCAAAGGGCCTATTCCTATCATTATTTCTGTCAAAAGGCCTATTAGGCCTCGTGTAGGGTGTTGACCCAGAATTGAACTTGCTGCGAGGTGCTGCAAGCTCCATGCTTCGCGCCTTCCTCATGGCCTCCTGAAGTGTAGGAGGGTCAAAAGCCTTGACCCAACCTCTCATAGGTTCTGTCAAACCCTCAACGAAGAGTATAATGAGTCTCCGTTCTGAAATCCCTGTCACCATGACTGCCACTCTCTGAAACTCGCCAATATACGAATCCAAGCTACCCGTCTGTCTGAGCTGAGCTAGCTCCCTGAAATAAAGTTTCGGGTCCTTATCAAATCTCTCTATGAGCCGGCTAGTGAACTCCTGATAGGTATTGACTGCATGATGGCCAAGCTTATACATGCCGTGGTGCCACCAATCATGCACGATTCCATCAAGATGCAAAGTAGCAAACTTAATGGCCTCGTCCTCCTGCATAGGCCTCAAAGATAGATAGTTGTCCAATTTCTGGACCCAAGACCTTGCTGATGTCGTATCGGACCCATCAAAATATGGCAAGGTAATCTTGCTAACCGCATACTGCAAATCCCTGTTCACCTGTGGCTACGGCTGCTGATGCTGAGGGGGTCTACGGTCAAATCTGCCTCCTCCTCTGGGTTTATGAACATCCATAAACTCATGAAATGATAACGCCTGCCGGATCTCAGGTGCTAGTGACATGTACTCACCATGAAACCTCGTCACATCTGCCACTATCATGCCATTATGTGGCTGAAACTCCTGATGCTGCCCCTAATGCTCTGCCCCTGGAGTCTGAGGTAGAGTTTCTCTAGGTAAGAAAGTAGGCTGACCTGGCCTATGCTCCTGATAGATCGGTGGCGGCTGACGTGGTACTGATGCCAAAGGCTGATCTACTGGTGTAGTCCCGCTCGTCTGTCCAATCTGTATATAATGAGGCTGTGTGGGCGTATACTGTCTGATAGTGCCCATCAACTGGGACATCATGTCCATCATGTTATCATGTCTGCGTCTAAACTCCTCATCTGTAATATCACCCTCTGCATGTGCCTTCCCTATATCCCTAATTGTCTCTGTAGGAATCTCGCGATCGGCCATTAGGGTTGCAACACTGTTTTCACTGCTGTTAGAGCTGGATCTGTGAATGCCTAAGACTGTCTCACCTTCTGGAATTGGTGGACCTGTCCAATCTTCGGCTCTGCCTGTCCCTACGCCCTTAATATAATGAATGGTATCTCTGCTCATGAAAAAGCAACTAAAAAGCACACTGTATTCTGAAAAAGCACAGGATGGCAGGAGATCTGTGCTCTGATACCACTATAAGAACCCTGGTGGTTCTCAACCCCGAAACCCTGACTGAAAGTTTGTTTTTGCAATTTTTTTGTGTTTTCTGTGTTTTTGTGAATTTTTTTTTGTAATAATGCAAGAAGCTGTGATTTTCTAAATAATTGCTTGAAAATTCATAAAAAATTCTAAATTCATGAAATAAGCTCAAAAATGTTCTGAGAACTTAGGCGCATCTATTTATTGGACTTCCAAAGCATTTACAATGAAAAGAAGTGAACAAATATATGGAATATTATTTTATTTCAAAGAACCTGGTTTTCTCTTTTGCAGGCGCCAAGAATGACAAAGAATATTGTACGGCTGAATGAAAGGACTGATTCCCAAGCACTGAAATCAAAGTTGAATCTCCTGGAACCAATGCGCACAAGATCCAATCACCAGAAATTGAAGGATGAATGCGTTTCTCTGAAGAAAGGAAAGTACGGCCTGGAGAGTACAGATCTGCACGGCCTGAGCAGCAGCAACAATAAATGCAGTACAGACTCAATAAAGAATGCCAGACTTCTGATAAAAGACCTCTATCAAAGTCGCCTTTATTGACTAATGATAATCTCTGAATCTCCTTCTGAAATCGATGCAATAAGATCAACTGTAACTCCTGGATGAAGTCACCAAGTTGCAAGCTTCAGCTGGTATTGCACAGCCTCAGTCTGCCAAATCTCTGAAGAGGTATCGTTCTCCAGAAACGCTTTGTCTGCCAGAAACCCTAGGGTTTGCAAACTCCAATGCTCAGAGCAAATATGACAAAAGTTGAATAACATAACATAATGGTTCGATTTTGTCTTTTCTGCCAATATATACTTCCTTGAGAAAATTCGACCCAACAGCATCTTTTAATAATCATTTAATGAATGATTAAATTCGCCCTTTTTAAACTTAGGAGAAATAATAAATAATTAAATGGCGTCTCCTTAAGTGAATAATAATTATTCACTTTATCAAATATTAACTCTTTATTATAAAGTATAAGAAATACTTTATAATAGGCCAATTTAATTAAATATTTAAATATTTCAATTAAGTGACTTTAATATAAAGTCAAAATATTAAATATTCAATAATCATTAAATACCCCTTATTTCTCCGTCTGATCACCAACTGAATAACTGGGTCGACTCTGAGCTGAATAGTTGAACCAGGTGCCCTGCCCAAAATAGCAGCTTCCGCCTGACCTAACTTTCTAAAAATAGAAAGTTCCTGAAAATGCACTCTGGAAGATTCTGCGAAGGCCCAACCTGAAACAACTGCAATACTGGAGCTACCAAACACTGAGTAACTGCCCCAGATGATCCTCTGCACACTCCTGTCAGCCTACGAGGATCGAAATAATAGGCTAACCTCGTCACCAGCTGCCCTGACTAGGATGGGGACATCACAGTCTTGCCACAGCAGATTGGAAATCATATGTCATCTGGTATATTCGATTGGAGTAGAAATTGCCTTATTTATTTGTAAATCATGGACAAAGCATGTAAGCAGTTATGCGCAGCATTAATATAGAGCTTGGTGATTGCATTCAAAGTGTTTGTTGTAATGTCTATCAGCTGTAGATGTCTTTTACATGCATATGCAGTCTCCTATCTTCATTTGAATTGCCTTAAGGAGTATTGCATTGTATCCTAGGTTCATTTCAGTTATTTGCACATGATCATTTGAGTCCTTTGTATGCATAATTTCATCATTTACTTTGAAAATACTAAAAAGAATCATCAATCAGCAAGTTCAGAGTTTACATGACAATTGTTTGACAAAATTCCTCGAGGCAAAAATCAGAAAGTTAAGGTCAGATTTGACTAGGGATATTTCATCTATACACCAAATTTGGCATAAGCTAACTTTTGTTGGCGGATTGTAGGCTTCTAATTTTTCGTGCAGGGCATCCTTTTGTGCTTAAGCATTCATTATGAGGAGTAATGCAACATCCCCAGCGCATGCCAAGTTGGATTATCTTGCTGATTGATAAGACAATGGCATTCAGTTCACCACTTTCAAGTGCATCATCCCACATCCAACTATGTGAATGGATCATATAAACATTGCATGAAACCAGCTTTTGCAACAATCAGCATCTTGCTTTGGTAATAGTTCATCCGGGGTTTTTTGAACCAAGGATTCCTTCCAGGGTTTTCGTCACGGCGCTGCCCATATGCATCAAGAAGCATCTTCAAGCAGTGAAGAGGTGAGTGTGGAGCCAAAATCCTGTACTGCTTGCCAAAAATCGCTAATGGAATATTATCCACGCAATTACAGAGCTGCTATACCAGTGAGTGACCGCGAGTTGCCATTCACGGAAGCCATCAAGGATGTAGAATTTCAGCTAGTTTTCAAGGGTCATTGTGCACAATTCAAGAAATGCATCAAAAGGATCATAGGGGAAGAAATCCTCGAACCAAAGGCAAGGCGGTTATTGTTCTCCTCTCAACTTCTATCCATTTTTGTTTCAAACCTGCTTGATTTGTTACAGTGCTTTCGGTCAGTAGAGTTTATAACAAACAAAGTTGTTAAAGATGTGTACTTACAGAATGATGTCCTATTAAAAGCATGCCAAAATTATGACCTATGGAGGGGTCAAGGATATGTTGGAGGCTTGTTTCCTTGACATTTTCTGCTGCATAGGAATACTTTTGTTTTTGTTTATAATGCAATTAAGAAAACCTTGGAGATGTGAAGATCAAATCACTTGTAGGTAGCTCTAAATAGATATGCAGGGGAGATTGACTATGAATTATCTGAAAGGATAAGAGTAAGGGTAAATGCAATTATGGTGTTGCTTACTCATGAGCATAATCCCCTAGTTACAGTTCCTCTAGAGCATGCAAATGCTGACAATGTTTCCCCTCGACATCGCAATACCATGGCCCTAAATTTGAATGCTCTGCCACCCGCACAGTCTGATGTGGGTAATCTCCATGAGCATCAAGATGAAAATGATGTTCAAGTGGACCAGATGGAGGAATAGCATAATACAATTAGTTTCTCTTGTTTTTGAAATTTGTAGATGAAATGCTTAATACGGCCCCAAATTTTGTCTGGCCTCTAAATATACGGCAAATGTAATGATCAGATTTGGCCTCTTTTGTTTTGTTCAGCCTCAAAGCATATTGTAGATCTTTGGTATTTTGGCCAAATTTTGATATCCTCAAATATTTTGAAGGGCTCGGGGTTTGATATTGGCTGATGAGAGCCATGGAATTATAAACTATTGTACATCTTTATTATAAATATTAAATATAATTAAATATAGACTTACAGCCTTTTGCATTAAAAAAAATAAATAAATGTTAATTTTTTTATTTATATGTTATTGCAGCACTCTTGAGATTTATAAATTGTCTTTATCACAATGTCTTGAACTCTAGTTAGAAGGGACCCTTGTTGGAAACATGTCATTGTTATCCCTAGGAAAAAAAATGATAGTTAACTTGTTTTCATTGCAAAACAACTATGCTTGGGGGAGGCATTAAGAGATTAAAATACCATCTTGCATATATACCAGGCTGAGATGCTAATCCATGCCTAAAAGTGTCTGCTGAGGTTATGCGTGAAGTGCAAGTTCTATTAGAAGCCTTTGAGCAGCAAAAAGAACTAAAAAGGAGGCAAAGAGAAGAGATGGCAACCATTGGTGGAACTGGAGAGTCTTCGTTTTCCGTTCTTCCATTTCATCCATCTTTGGGTGTTGGTAGTGGTAGTGGTAGTGGCAATAGCAGTGTTAGCATTGGGTCTAGAGTTAATGTATCTAGATTAGATTCATATATTTTTCCATGCACTACTCCAAGTTTCCAACCATCACTTGAGAGCATGAGTTGGAACAAAGACAAACATGATATAGCTAAAAGTGTAGTTGAAGACTTTTGGTTCTATACACAGCCAAGTAATTTATTTTTTTTATATATATATAACTTAATCTTTGTCTCTTGAATTTTTTATATTTAAAGCTATGTTGAATTCAAATTTAAACTCTTCATTTTACAATACTTATTTTGTTTAATTTATTTTTGTTAGGTCTCCTTATTGACAAAACATGGTTGATGCCATTATTGTTTGCAGGGAAAGGTTCAAAACCCCTAATGATGAGAAGATAAAAGACCTTATTTTGTCACAAAAGGTGGCTAATGTGAATGCCACAATAGAGGAGTAGTGACAGATATGGAGAAAGAAGGGTTGCACCATCATGACTAATGGTTGGACAAATAGAAGAAATAAAACATTGCTCGATTTTCTTGTTTCTTCCTCAGGTGATTGTACTTCCTAAAATGAATTGATTTAGTGATTAAGATTTTTAAATTATGCTTTATTGAATCATTGATTTTGTTTCTTCTTAGGTGGCGCAATGTTCATCAAATCTATTGATGCATTCGGGAACACCATAAATGTTGAATTCTTTTGTGAAGGTTTGGAGGGAGTCTTGGCTGAGGTGGGTGAGGAGAATGTAGTGCAAGTAGTTACAGATAATGCAGCAAATTATATTGTTGCAGGTAGACTACCAATGGATAGGCACCCATCATTATTTTGGACTTTTTGTGCTGCTCATTGCCTTGACCTCATATTGAAGGACCTTGGCAAGATTGCATGGATCAAAGCGTGTGCAGAGATAGCAAAAAACATTTGTAAATTCATATACAATCACACATGGGTCCTCAATGAGGCAATTTGCAAGGCAAAAGGAGTTGGCTCATCTTAGAATAACCCAGTCTGCAACCAATTTCATCACATTATAATCCTTGTGTCAGTCAAAGGAAGCTTTGAGGCACATGTTAGTTAGTGAGGAGTGGACTTCCTCATCATATGCTAATACCAATGCAGGGGAAGATGTGGCAAATTGGATTTTTGATGAGCAAGGCTTTTGGGTACCAACTGTGGAGATTGTACAGGTAAATGTAATTCTGCATTATATTTTTATTCCTATTTTTATTTTATTTTCTTATTTTTGTTGACACTTATGCTAATGTTTCACAATAACTGCAACTCATAAAGCCTTTAGTGGTTCTTCTATGAGTTGTTGATGGGGAGAAGCCCACAACAGACTACATATATGTGGGCATGGATAGGGCCAAGGAGGCCATTAGATCCATTTATGGGGGAGTTGAGGATAAGTACAGCCCCATTTGGAAAATCACTAATAGACGATGGCACCTCCAACTTCACAAGCCCCTACATGCAACTGCTTATTTCTTCAATCCAACATTCCAACTCTACCCTAATTTAAAGGTAGATTAGGAGGTTCTGAGTGGGCTCTACACAGTCATAGAGCGGATGATGTCTGATTCTAATGTTGGACCACAAATAGTCATCGAGATTGAGATTTTTAGACTTGCACAAGGAGATCTCTTTGCACGAGATATATACAAGGCAACTCAGTTGACATTGCAGCCAAGTAAAAATTTATTAAGGGCGTAATTTAAGTTTAAAAATTTAAACTTTTTTATTTAATATTATTATTAAATATTGAAACTTGAAGTTGCACAATGAGATTTTTTTTTTTCATTTTCTCATCTCAAATGCATGGTGGGAAAGATTTGGTGCTAAGGTACCAAATTTTCAAAAGATTGTAGTTTGAATATTGAGCCAACCATGTAGTGCTTCAAGTTGTGAGCACAATTGGAGTATGTTTGAACACATACACTCCAAAAAGCGCAATAGACTGTCAATGTAGAGGTCGAATAATCTATTTTATGTTCATTATAACCTTTGCCTTCCCATAGACAAATTTGGGTAGTGACTTATCACCTAACACACTAATGGAGGTTGATCCACAATCAGATTGGATCACTGAAGTTGAGGATCCTATCTTTAGTGATGAGGACCTTGATTGGGTTGACTAGGTGGATAAAGAGGTAGAGGCGATAGCCATGGCAGAGGAGGAGGATAGAGCATGAGCAGACACCATGGATGTTGGTGTGGGTGTCACTGAGACACAGGAAGATATCATGGTTGCATCATCATCCAAGACCTATCCTAGATGCCCATACAAGAGGGCCAAGTGATATAAGCTCCTCTAAGCCATAGACTTCTAGCTTTTGTTTTGATATTTGTTTGGAACTTTTGATGCCATGGATTTCATATTCCATGAGTATTGTATACATTTGACAATATTTATATATCTAATTGTGTCATTTCCTTCAACTAAAAATTGTGTTTACACTTATGTGATCAATGTATACTTGTGTATGTGATCAAAGTAGCTTCTATTTGATGAGGTTATTATGTCTTAAGGTTTATTTATTAAAGGATGCATAAAACAAGTTTTAAATCCTTAAAAAACCTCTGAATTTCTTGGGTTTTTCAATTTGTTGAGTCTTTAATGAGTCTACGCCGAGTTCAAGTCCCAAGTCAAAAATCAGCTTGCCGAGTCTGAGTCTTGTAACACTGATTTGTAGAACTCTAAAGTTTAAGAAAGTGTATAAGGATACGATGATTTATTTATTTCCAGGCTGTTTTAGCTGCATTTTACTGAGGTGCAATTTTGCTTAGCATATTGTTAAATTCTTAATATTCTTTTACTGAGGTTGCATTGTTGGAACTGTGGAGATAAAATTTCAGAATAGTCTGCCAAAAGTTGTGATCATCATGTTCTTCATCAGTGAAATAAATGTTTTGTTAGCCAACTTAATTATGCTATTTATCATTGCATTTTCAGATTTTCTAGTATACTATTCAATTTTAAGTTACGAATGGTTTGGCCAATGGTTATTAAATATGTTGTTTATCAGCAGTAGAATTCATTGAATGGACTCTGTTCTATTAAGAACATCTTGGTAATAATGCTGCAGAATAGCTAGCTCTTCATCATTGCTTAGGCATCCAATAATGGCTTTTTAGTTGTCATTTATAGCCTGTAAGTTGCTTAGTAGTAGACTGAAAGGATGATGTGTGTGCCCTTACTGAGGTGTTTGGAGCTCAATTATGATACGGAAAAATATCATGGGTCCAGCAATCTTTCATTGCACAAAGACAAATTTTTGGTTTTCCTTGTGGTTTGGAAGATTTTGGAGTTCCAGTTAGAGGTTGCTTTTGTGGTCCAGCGGCACATTGCATCAAGCCTAGTTAAGATCCTACAGGAATGTGAAGACTTTTGGATGGACACATGTTGAAGTGTGCTAAGTAACGCACTTGAGAGGAGGATTGCCATGACAGAGAATGCACATAGGGAGTTGCCAAGCATGCAACAAGGTTTTGTTTGGTGGAGTGGACAGAAGTAGAGAGGTACAAAACAACCTTTGGAAGTTGGTGATGCAATAGAGGAACACTTGGTGAAGGGACAAATTGGGTTGCATTGGCTCAAGAGGAAACATAATGGGAACAACCCATGTCTGAGGAGATCCTTGGAGAGTATGTTATAGGAGTTGTTGGAAAAGGAGTGACTAGTTGGAGAAAGAAAAAATTAAAGAAGGAAATATTGAATCTTTAGATCCATGTGGGAAGGCATAGATTGAAGTTCCAGTTAGAAGTTGTTTTTGTGGTCCAGTGACACATTTCATCAAACCTAGTTAAGATCCTACAGGAATGTGAAGACTTTTGGATGGACCCATGTTGAAGTGTGCTAAGTAATGCACTTGAGAGGAGGATTGCCATGACAGATAATGCGCACAGGGAGTTGCCAAGCATGCAACAAGGTTTTGTTTGGTGGAGTGGACAGAAGTAGAGAGGTACAAAACAACCTTTGGAAGTTGGTGATGCAATAGAGGAACACTTGGCAAAGGGACAAGTTGGGGTTGCATTGGCTAAAGAGGAAACATAATGTGAACAACCCATGTCTGAGGAGATCCTTGGAAAGGATGTTATAGGAGTTATTGGAAAAGGAGTGACTAGCTGGAGAAAGAAAAAATTAAAGAAGGAAATATTGAATCTTTGGATCCATGTGGGAAGGCATGAATATGGTTTGCAGTAGTTCCAGTAGGCATAAGAGGACAGGAAGGAGGTCAGAAATGATTGCCCATAGATGAAGAAAAGAAGGAAAGAAGAGAAGAAATTTCAAGTGGAGATGGATGGGACCTGGTGAATTCAGACCCTCTAAAAGATGGAACAAAGAAGTAAAGAAGGAAAACTAAGGGTTGGTTGTGGCAATTGAGGGTTGTCAAATGAAGGATGTACAAGATGATGATAATTTAAGGCATGTGCTTCAGGTCCTAGCTCTTTGGCCCAGAAAGAACACTTACCCAATCAATAAAATGTTGATGCACTTAAACAAAAAAAGTATAGAAGGAACACTTACTGTTGTGAAACCGATGGTTGTCCCATGTACTGAAAATATTTGTTGTAATCTGCCTGTCAAATCAATCAAAGTGTTTTAAATCAGCACCCCCATCATACAACATTTACATTTACCAGAATAGAAAATAGTTTCTTTGTTAAAAAAGATCTCAAATACAATAAAAACCAGCTATATAGCAAACGTCAGAAAACAACACCATGGACATGCACCAATCCTAGCTTTTCATCTAGGGAAGTATCACTTAATGCAATGAGTGATGAAACACACATGTAATGTCCCCTTATGGATTTATCTTAAATTTGTCTTCAATCTTTAAAACTAAGATATCCAAATAGCGCTAAGAATCAATAACTTTAATGATAAACTTTAATCTTATTGAGAGAAAACCTTCAAAGGCTAATGTTGACTTGATTATTGGGCTTATATATGTATATAATAGTTAATGATGTGCTGATAAGAATGAACTAATATCTGCTATAAATTCTGATATGTAATCTGCAATTATAATTGTTTTAAAAATGCAGAATGGACACCACAATATGGATGCAATTTCTGATCTCTTTGTCTGATTATATGCATATGGATGTGCAGCAAGAGGGTGCCTATCCTGTAATGTCCCCATTTTGGCCATACGCTCTTCTTTGACTGATAGCCTATTTCCAGAAATCCGTAGGTTGATCAGAAGTGAAATTAGGGTTTCCTTGCTTGGAGGTTTGTGGCATTTCTAGGTATTTACTATTTTTAGTAAATACTAATTTTGGCAGTGGTTCAGTTGTCAACCTTCAATTCATCTTTTCAGTTGGAGCAGTTGCTTGTGTTTAAGTTTTGGCTTTCAAAAGCTTTTTTTTGGTGAAATTTTGAAATAAAGGCATTAATGTTCTATTTTTCAGTTGACCCCATGGCCTAGTGGAATAACTTCAAGTTGTTTTAAAATGTGGACTTGAAGGGGGGTCAAAGTCATTAAGGAGAAAATAGAATATTAAATAAAGTTAATGTTGCCATGAAGTGGGACACCACCCTTGAGGAAGAATTAGAAATTCTTGAAATATGAAAAGTCTTTTCTGTGACTTTTGGCGTGCCTTGAAGGGGAGTTGAAGAGTTTTCTCCTTTTCTATAAAAGTGAAGCCTTGCTCCAGCATTTGGTATCCATTGTTAATTGCTAAAGTTATGTTGTCGAAATGACATTGTGATTATTTCTTCGAGGGATGCTTACCTCCTCGATTCCAATCAATTTCGTGTTTGAGAGACAACACCTAATTGGTTTTTATTGTTGCTTCTCATTCAGACTAGCAGATGGAGCTCAATTGTTGAAGATTTTGGAGTTTTTCTCAGTTTTGGTGTTGCTGATATTACTGCAGCTGAAGGTGTTTTTTGTTAACAGCTTTTTGAGCAAATTAAATATCATTTTGGGTATGTTTGCAAAGTGGTTCTAGACCCAAGGCGACCCCTTCCACAAGAGATTGGAATTTATTTTCTAGTCATTGATTTTATATTGCAAAATCACCCTAGCTTGGGGCTGTACCATTCAAGGAGCATTGAATTTCGAGCCAATAAATTAATGCTGGTCTTTTGTGGCTGTTTCTTCATCTTGGTTTGGGCGCCCATCCTCCAATTGACCATTGCATTTGATTTCATTCAAATCGGAGGTAATTTGATGAAGTTATGAGCATTTCATGGTGTTTTTTGTTTGCTGATCAAAATTTCCAAAACTCAGATTTTTATATCAGATTGCATTAGTTTCCTGTTTTTGGCATTTACTTCATCATTTGAGGGATAAACATTGTAAAGCATTCATTCTTTACATCTTAGCATTATTCTCTATCATTGTAATACTTGTATTTGCAGATTCCTTGATTGTAAGGTTGAGATTTAGTAGTACTAATCCAACCATTGTTATTGCTGCAATTACTTGTTATAATTTCACATTAAGTACCCCTGGATGGTTTACCGCCAGTGTGGAGAATGAATGTAATCTCTCTTGTACCCACTGTCAAGTGGTGAATTCCCACTCATGAGTGGATGCCCACTGCAACGGATGAATTAGCTAGTTTGAAAATTCTATGGCTGGTTATCCGTCTAAGTTTCTTTAAATTTGTAATAAGTACGCTGCCATATGTTAGCACCTCGTCTTCAAAAGGATCTTGAGTGCACATTCTTGGCGTTGAGTTTTATCATTTACTTCCAGCTTAGTATTTCAAGTTGAGATTATTGCTAACGATCCCATCACCATAAGCTATCACCTCGCCTTCAATAGGATCTTGGTGAACTTTCTTGGTGAAGATTACTTTCAAGTTGGATATCTTTTGGGATCTAACGCTAACATTTGGCGTAGTGCCGGTCTGTGTTGTGGAAACATTGAGAATTCAAAGGGAAAAATTAAGGGGCATATTTCATATCCTTATCACTGTTTCTGAATTATGTCCTTCAACTTATGCAATTGAGTCCTCAGCTGGGTGTCTGATTTTTGTCAATGATTTATGGCATGTGCAGCCTGTATAATATAATACAAGGCTCCAAAGAAGCGCTTGATACCTGCTATCAATGCTTTATGAATATCCAAAACTGATCAACACCTTCCTCCCTCAATTCCTTATTCCACTTATTCTTCTATGAAAGGAGACGTCATTTCCTAAAATCTCTTGCAAAAGGGTCGCCTCTTTCCATCTACTACCTTTCATAAACTTAATCGCTACCTTTCACATAATCATTTCATAAATGAATCGCTGCACCCTTATTTATCTCTTAACATATGCAATTTTATTCTTTAATTTATTTAAGTTTCTTAAGTCGGCCAGGTATTATTTAATACTTTATTTTAATAAAGAGAGGTCGAATCTATGATTATTTCTCCCATCAGCATATAGTCGGCCTTCTGCACATTTTCTCCCTTATTTTTAAGTCTTCTATCACTGCTTTGGACAGGATAAGATTTGAATTCTTTAGAGGGTCAAGGGGGTTATTACAGTCTCCCCTCCTTAGAAAAGCTTGCCACAAGCATTCTTAGGTTAGTATTTTGGAGAATCTGCTCATTTTCCCATGTAGCATCTTCTATCAGTAAACCCTTCTATTTGATGAGGTATTCTTTGATGACTCTATTCCTTAACCTTCTTTACCTTGTGTTTATCACTTTATCGGGAATCAGGACCAACTTGCCTTCTTCATTCAAGGGTGAAGTTCAATGGAGGGTGTAATCTGCTGTCCTAATTCCTTCTTAAGGCATGATACATTGAATGCATTATGTATTCTACTATTTTCTAGGAGTTCTAATTCAATAGTGTGTTCAAATCCTCTATGAGGTGGTCTCACTGGTGGTGTATCCCCAAAAATAAGACTATGCTTATCCAAGATGGGTTGTAAGTCATCATGATGATACTTAGGCTTGTCGATTTAGGAAGGACAAGACATTGTGCAGCCCAAGCTATGTCTCCATGCCTAAATATGCCTTCCATCTTTTTGGCTGAAACAACTCGGGGAGCTCCATTAGATAGCCCTTGAAATACCACCACCTTACCATCCACCTTGAACTTAAACTCCATAGTTTGAAACTTTTGTGAATACTTGCCAATGGACATCATCCATTGGATTCCAAGTATAGCATTGGTATCACCCGACTCCACAACATAGAAGTCATCAGTGACTGTGTAGTCACCAATTGTAATGTTCAATTTTGGTACCTTAGTTGAACAAGATATTTGGTAGCCATTCGCCACCATCACACTAAACCCTTCAGGCTCAACTATTTGGAGCCCTTTCTTGGCAACCAATGATGAATCAATAAAGTTGTGAGTAGCTCCACTATCGATTAATACTGTTATCTTTTGTCCTTGCAATACACCACAAATCTTAAATGAGTTGAAAAACCTTGGAGATCCTGTCATAGTGGTGATTATACTGTTCTTCTCTTAGGTGGGGACTCTTTTACCATTGGAGGTTCTTCCTCTATCTCATCTTGCTCGCTACTTAGATCTGATTTTTCTTCTTCATCACTATCGGGCACAACTTTGATATAATGAATCTTCCCTTTTCCAAGGCGTTGATGCCCTGGTGCTCAAGGTTCTTCGCAAGTAAAACAAAGTTTCTTCCTTCTCAACTCTTTCTTGGTTTCTTCATCCATTTTCTTTTTTGGCCATTCCCTCGAGAAAGGTTGTTTTGCATGGTCTATTTGGAATGATGACCCTTTAGGTGGCATCTTGTTCTTTGTTGCACTAGAGTCCATATCCCTTGCCTTCTTAATGGCTTCTTGAAGCGTACTTGGGTTGAGAACTTTGGCCCAACCCCTTAAAGGGTCCATTAGACCATCCATGAATAGGACAACCAATCTTCTTTTGGAGATGTCAATGACCAACACTAAAAGTTTTTGGAAGTCCGCAATATATTTGTCAATGGTTCCATATTGCCTTAGTTGTGCCAATTCCTTAAAATGGAGCTTCGGGTCCTTGTTGTCAAATCTCTCTATTAGTTTCTCCGTGAATTTCATATATGAAGTGATTTGTTCATGGCCCAAGGTAATCATGCCATGGTACCACCGTTCATGAGGCATCCCATCTAATGTAAGGTAGCATATTTGATTGCTTCGCTTTCTGGCATGGGATTGAGTTGGAAGCATGTATCAACTATATCAACTTTTTGAACCCGCGCCCTTGCTGTGGTCTTTCCCGAACCATCAAAGTATGGCAAGCTAAGCTTATTGAGTTTCCTCCTTAGATTGTTGTTATGGTCTTTATTACCTTTGTTAGGTAAATGATTCAATTTCATCCTTAGGTCCATGTAGTCTTTTAGGGACATATGCGTTTGCAACCCTCCATCTAGCCAATCTTGGTGGAATTGATCTTGTAATTCTACCAATGTTGGTTCATTGCCTCCCTAAAGATCAATTCTAGGTGGGAAGGTAGGTATCATAGGTCTAGAACTGGTTGTAGGAAGATGACGACTTGGGGTTCTATTATTGCTTGAATTGTCTTCACTTCCTCCACTATTACCAACTTGGTTGTTCTTGTTTGTATTTATCATGATTTGCGACAATTAGTCCAACACATGTGCCATCCATTGTTGGGTGGCCCTCTGTTCAGCTATAAATTGGTCCATACGATCGTTGAAGTTTTTGTCTCCCGTATTATTGTTTCCTTGTTCCCTACTTCTTGATTCAGGACTGTTGTGGATGCCTACGATGTTAGAGGTTGTTCTTCCTCCAGGAGCTCGGACAAGTTCCCACTATTTCTTTATCTCTCTATTGTAGTATCTCCTTTCTCTTTCACTCATCCACCTTCACAGGCTGGCAGGTTTGACCAGCTTTGATACCACTTGTAATGTCACCTTATGGATTTATCTTAAATTTTTCTTCAATCTTAAAAAATTAAGATATTCATATAGGGCTAGAATCAATAATTTTAATGATAAACTTCAATCTTATTAAGAGAAAACCTTCAAAGGCTAATGATGACTTGATTATTGGACTTATATATGTATATAATAGTTAATGATATGCCGATAAGAATGAACTAATATCTGCTATAAATTCTGATATGTAATCTGCAATTATAATTGTTTTAAAAATGCAGAATGGACACCACAATATGGATGCGATTTCTGATCTCTCTATCTGATTATAGGCATATGATGTGCAGCAAGAGGGTGCCTATCCTTATCACTGTTTCTGAATTATGTCCTTCAACTTATGCAATTGAGTCCTCAACTGGGTGTCTGATTTTTGTCAATGATTTATGGCATGTGCACCCTGTATAGTATAATCCAAGGCTCCGAAGGAGCACTTGATACCTGCTATCAATATTTTATGAATATCCAAAACGGATCGATGCCTTCCTCCCTCAATTCCTTATTCTGCTTATACTTCTATGAAAGGAGATGTCACATCCTAAAATCTCTTGCAACAGGGTCGCCTCTTTCCATCTACTATCTTTCATAAACTTAATCGCTACCTTTCACATAATCATTTCATAAATGAATCGCTGCACCCTTATTTATCTCTTAACATGTGCGATTTTATTCTTTAATTTATTTAAGTTTCTTAAGATGGCTAGGTATTATTTAATACTTTATTTTAATAAAGGGAGGTCAAATCTATGATTATTTCTCCCATCAGCATATAGTCGGCCTTCTACACATTTTCTCCCTTATTTTTAAGTCTTCTATCACTGCTTTGGACACGATAAGATTTGAATTCTTTAAAGGGTGGAGGGGGTTATTACAACACACTTATATTGAGAGAGGGGGTGACTTAGCATAGATCAAACTTTTCTTTTCTCAACTTAATCAAGCACAGCAGTGTTACCTCAAAACTTAATTATCCATAGCAATAACATACATGCAAGATCTAGCAATTAAAAACATAGGAAGAACACACGATTTTACGTGGAAACCCGTATGGGAGAAGACAAAATATTGCTTGTATAAATCTTCTTGCAAATTTCATAGGCACCAACCCATTGGAGACTCCTATCCCCACCACTGAGCACCAACCCAGCAAGAGATGCCAATCTCTTCTAATAAGAGGCACCAGCCTCTCAATCTCCTCAATTAGGAGGCTCCAACCTCCAAATGAATATTATGATAATTTTTTTGCAACTTCCTCTTAGATCTGCCCTTGACAACTGCTCACAAATCTGCAATACACTCATAAATCTGCAATATAGTCTTCAATATTTCTGATCATAGAACCGCCATGATCTTGTTTTTATTTCTCTTTTCTTCTCACAAAATTGAAACTAAAACCCTCTCGTAAATCTGCTCAAATATCTTTTTATTTTTGCTCTTCATGTGAAGAATATTCCTTGAAATTGATTGATTTTAATCCCTCTCACAACCTTCTATTTATACCTTCCAAAATGCCTCTTCACCCAAGGGAGGCGACTCCTCCAAAAGGGGTTGGCCCACTTACAAGAATAATATTTATTTATTATTATTTTATTGCCCAAGGTTGGGTGTATCATTCTAGGGGGTCGTCCCTCTTTGGGAGCCCCATAAAATAACAATAAGATTAATTTATTTTAATTAGATCTCCCCAATTCGGGGGCGGCACCAAGACGGGGGGGTCGTCCCAATTTTTTTATTTTTGTATTTTATATTTGAAACTCCTCAAAAGGATGCTAGACATGGGTGGGTCGGCCCATATAGACAATACACCATTATTTTTTTCCAAATTAAATATCTTCCAAACCATCGACAGGCCCTTTGACATCAATGACAACATTTTTCCAACAATGAGTGCCAAGTTGATTGGTAAGCTCATGAGAGGTAGGTCATTGCATATCATTATTCATTAGATATGGATCATTGTGGATGAGTAGATGATTTAATACTCCATTGAGCCAATCATGAAAAAGATATTTACTTTTAGTAATGTTGGTCTACAAAATCTCCACACGACAAGAAATTGAAAGATGTAGGTAACTTTAAAATGATAGATTCATAAGGTACAACACTCACATATTGAAAGTGGGGTGTCAAACAAAGTGGGATTTATTGCGAGGGAAATTCCATGGTTAAGCATTATGTCACAATGTTCACTGGTTTTAATACATGAAGTTCAGAATTTTGCAAACTTCAAGAAAAAGTTTAAAAATTGTCCTAGTTCATCCTAAAATTTGTATGGAAAAGGGCTTAGGGATTTCTAATTAATATATATTTTAAAATAACATTTTCAATTATAGTTTTTTGGATTTTTCCTATGAAGTGAACACTCATGACATGCAAAAATACATCATGAGCTTCATTGTTATTTCATGTGTTTGTGAATGTGTAATGTCACCATTTTTAGCACTACACTTTCCAGTGATTGAAAGCCTATCCCCAGTGTGTTGTCGACTAGTCAGAGGTAGAATTAGGGTTTCAGGTTGCTTGGTGGTTTCTTTTGAAGATTCGAGGGTTTGCATGTTGAAGTTTGGCTGTTTGGATTCTGGATTCCTTCTGGGTTTTCAGAGAGCTTCGCAGTGGTATGACATGCAATTGCGTCGGGCAACCTTTTCGGACTTACTATTTTTAGTAAGTTACGGCGGCTACATCTTGGAGTTTGTGATTTTGGATCACAGATTCTTTCTAGGTTTTCAGATAGTTTCGCAATGGTTCGGTTTGCACATTGATCCGAGCAACTTGCTGAAGTTACTATTTTTAGTAAATTCTATTTTTGGCAGTGGTCCTGATTGGCCTCAGTACAGTTAGCTTTCCTCTTCAAGCAGTTCAGTGGAAATGTTGATTTTTGGCTCCATGATTCAATTTTTGGGTGAGAAGAGTTATTTTAAATTAATAATGTTATATTTTCACTTTATCCCCTTAGCCTAGCATCACAACTTCAAGTTGTTTTTAAAAAAGGGGGAGCTTGAGGGTTGGACGCCTCATGAGGAGTTATTTTTGACATTTCTAAAGTGAAAATGTCACCTTGGAAAATGGATGCCAATTTGGAGAGGAGCATTATTTTATTAAAAGAATTACTTCATTCTTGGAAAAGGGCGACTTGGAGAAGTAATGAAATTGCATTTGAATTTGGATTCCATTTGAAGGGGGAAATTGAAGTCAACTTGGAATTTGAATTTGGGCACACTTTCTAGAGGCTTCTAGAAGATCATCACAAATCTATAAAAGGGAGTCGCTTGTTCTTCATTTCTCATCCATGAACAAATTATATCGATATGCTGCCAAAATGGTGAGTGAATGCTCTGAGGGATGCATGCCTCCTAGCTTGGGCTTGACTTCTTGCTTGAAAGATAGCAACTAGTTGAGATATTGCTGTTCTTATTCTCTGAGAGCAGATTGGAGCACACTGTAGTTGAATTTCTTGCATTTCAGTCAGTTCTTGGAGTTGCTGGTCCATTGTAGCTGATTGAGGTTTTTATTCATAAGTCATTGAGTAAATTTTATATGGTTCTGGGTAATTTACTAATCCATTTCTCAGCTAGGGGCGACCCTTCTTGCAGGTTTGCAGATTTTATTTTGGAGTCCTTGATTTTATCTAGTAAAAATCGCCCCTCTTGAGGCCGTACCATTCTGTTTTGCCTGGAAAATGTTTAAAAAATAAAATTACAAGTTTTTAGAGTCATTTCTTGATTAGAATTTGGTCGCCATCTTCATAGTGTTCATTTGCATCAAATTTCATGTCATTTGGACAAGTCTAGAGAGAGTTATGAGCATTTTAGCGAGTTACAGTGTTGCTGGTTATGCATTTTCAGTCATTGTTTAGTCATATCAGATTGTAAGATTTTGTCTTTGGGGTTGAGTTTGAGTATTGGAGTCATGTTGTGCATTGGGGAGACATTATATAATATTGCAGCATTGATAGACTTCTAATTCAGTGTTCTTGGCAAGCAACTCTTCTCATTGTAAGGCTGTTATAGTAGTACTGTTCAGCCATTTCTATTTCTTGCTAAGTTACATTGTATTCCCACGGTTGTGGAAGAGACTGGCCCTCACTCAGTCTTCTTTGTAATGCATTAGATCCTCATCATCATATGATAGCGCCTAGCTCACCTCGAGCTTGGAGTGCACATGCTTGATGAATGAGTTACTTTCAACACTGCATTGTCATCAATAGAATCTCCACCATATGATAGCACCATCCCCATCTTGGGTTTGGAGTGCACATGCTTGGTGTCGAGTTTACTTTCTAGCATTGCATTTCTTTTCATAGCACCCCCGCCATATGGTAGCACCATTCCCACTTTGGGTTGGAGAGCACATTCTTGGCATTGAGCTTCTTTCAACATTGTAATACTTTCAAGTTGCTACTGACGACCCTCTTGCCATATGATAGCATCATTCTCATCTTGAGATTGAGTGCGCATTCTTGGCAAAGAGTTACTTTCCGATTGCTGGTTTTGGTCTAAGCTAACCTTAACGGGTGCTTATTGTGCTGGTGTGTTCACTCAAAAATTGAAAAAAATTGGCCGGCACTTTACAGAATGTTGTTAGTCTTTGTCCAGCGAGCTACATTTGGTGCATGCATTTTTTACATTAAAAAGCGGACTGTTGGCTACTCGATGCAAATGTGGCACTGGTGATGGTAACAACTCTCTATAGATATAGCGCTAGCATGGAAGCTCACTAGTAAAGTTTGGCACTGGTGTGGAGTTTGGATCTATTAGCGTTCTATGTTCACAGATCAAAGGAAGAGAAGGCATGGGTTATGTGTTCAGCAAGGGAAGAAAGGGCATAGGTTCTTTGTTCAGCAAGAGAAGAGAGGGCATAGTTGTAGGTGACATGTATGTTGAATCCATGCTTTCCTTGTCTTTTTTTATCTTGCCTACTTTGTCTTTATTTGTGTTTTAGGTTTTGTTTTTATTTTTTAATAAAGTTAATACATTAAATTTATAAAAGATGACAATTATTATTTTTATTTTGGTTTTTTACTCAATAAATTAAAATATTCAATTTAGATATTTGATTATTGATATATTTAATATATAAAATTTAACATATTTATAAAATTATAATATTTAAATTAATCTTTTAAATGTATTTATATTATAGTATTTTTAAATTTATTATAATGTATTAAAAGTTAACATAATATTAATTTTTTTAATCTGGAACAAGGAAAAATGGCGACGGGCAGGAAGCACCGTTGGAGGAGCATTTTGAAATTTTCTGGAGAGGCGGAAGGTGAATGCAATGGCGAGGATGAAGACAATGATGGTTGTGGGTTTCTGCTATTTCCCCTTGGCACTGTGTTGGGTGGTCACAGGCCCCCTCTATACGCTGAAGTCCCTGTTTCGGTTGCCTTGGCTGCGCAGGGGTGTGTTTTTTCAGATCTATTGCATTTAGTGGCTTAATACCTGCGAACGCCTAGGGGCTTCTTTGGTTTTGAGTCTATTTTTCTGCGTGTGGAGGCATATGTTGATGGTGTTTCTAGGAAGCTTCTCCTCTGCTTCCTTGTTGGTGTTTGGGGCAAACTAGTGTGTCGGCCGCTGCTAGAAGCTAAGTGCTTCACTCTTTGTGGGTCTTGGCTTCCTGGTTTGGTGCGGATTTTAGATGTTATTGGGTGTTTCTTGCATAGATTTCTGGTTGGCGAGGCTTCCTTGCATCCTTGGTGTCTCCAGCGGCTTTCTCTGGTTTCCCTTGCTTGGCTTGTGGGTGGATTGGTCTGTGGGAGAGCGCAGTTTTCTTTTGTTGTTCTTTGTGTTTCGCCCCTGCTGAGGGTGGTGTTGGACATCTTCTCTGCTCTATCCTTTCCCTGGTTTGGCTTGTTTGAGACTCCTCTGAGGTACGTGGTTGGGCTTTGGCTTGGGATTCTAGTTCCTCCCTTGTTGGCATGCTTCTCTCTGTCTTATTCTTTGCTTTATTGGGTTGGGTGGGGGCTGAGGTTGTTTTCTTGAGCTTTCCCGGTAGCTCCTCTCATGGCGTGTGTTGTTGGTGCTTCTTTGTGGAGGATTTGTCTTTCCTTATTTGTTTGGGGCTCTTTGCTACTGGGTGGATTAGGCTATGCCTGGTTCTAGAGATTCTAATGTTCTTGTCTGAGGGTTTTTTGTTTTGCATTTCTCTTGCCTACCATCTGTTGGCTCTGGGAGCTGTAGGGTTTGTGTTTATTGGGGCCTTTTGGTCTCAAAAGGAGTTTTGCTTGGCCTCTATTGGGCCATCTTTGGGTCTGCTTCACCTAGTGTTTGAGGAAGCTTTTGGGGGCTTCTCTCTTGGAAGAACTTCAGTTGTGTGTTGTTGGACTTATTGGACGTTGGCGGGTGTGGCTCTTCCCTGGGGGAGAGTTTGCAACTGCAGAGGAGGTGTTCTTTTAGGTTCCTTCCTGGTGTCTGTGGCTGGAACTTTCTGTGACTATGTCAAGCAGGAAAGGAGTTGTTCAATGGGAGTTGTCTTGATAGCTCCTTTGGGGATCTTGGTGGCTCAAACTACCCTGTTGGCTTCAGGGGTAATGTGTACGGCTGTTGCCCTTCCTTCTTTTCTTCATTCTCTCCTTTTGGGTCCTCAAATTTTGGCTCCTTTTGAGGCAGTGTTAGCTCCTGTTCGAGGTGGAGGTTGTGGACTTGGGGAGGTGGAGCCTACTCCTATAGAGATGGAGTTCGGTTTTGTTGGAGGGGACTATTGTTGCTGCAAGGGGTTGTGGTTGTCTTTGACTTTGGTTTTCCTTCAAACTCTTCTATTGAGGTGGAGAGTTTTAGGGTTGCTAGAATGGTGGCTTCGGTACTTCAACTTATGTTTGATCTTCATGTCTCCTATAGAGGTGGAGACAGGGTCTACTAGCAGGTTAGTCTTGTCGAGCAGATGGAGGAATTTCAGTTGTAGTCTTGCTACTGCAGATGTTGTGTGGCCTAGTTGTTTCAGGCAGTCTTTAGGGCCTACAATGTGGGGGTTGTTTCTTTAGGACTGGTTTTTGTCCTAAGTGCTCGGTTTCTCATGGTTGTTGTACCAAGTTTGGGTTGTTGGTCTGTGATTGGCTCAGGACTGTTGTTGGTTCTGAATGCTTAGTCCCTCCTGGTCTTTGTTGACTAGGTGTTGTTTGTGTCCTGTTGTATTGTTGCGGGTTCGCCGCTGGTCCTATCTGTTCTTGTTGTTTGGTGTGTCTTAGCTCTATAAAGGTTCCTGGTCCTTGCAAAACCTTGTTTTCTAAAAGGCCCATGAGGCTCTTTGTGTAAAGGGTACGGCGCCCTATAAATGCTGCTTACATTATCAAAAACATAATATTACTTTTATGTTTTGTTGGCGTTTAAATTCGCACCTCTGGTATGCGGATTTGAAAACGGATAGCTATGCACAGATAAACTGCTCTTCAAATTAGGAGGGGAAGCTCCCTCTTGCTGATGGTGTTTGAAAGAAAGTAAACTAAAACTAAGTTGCCTATCTTTTTGATCGCCTTTTTAGGTTACCAAGGCTTTTAAACACAAATCACCGGAGAGATTTTCTCGATATAAGAAGTTCAACTACTTAATTAATCCTTGCAAACTAAAGATCGCTTCCCAACCCTTCAAGTAATGTAGCCAGAGTAAGAGAAGTTGAAATTACTACAGATTTTCCACAATTTCTAACAGTCTCCTTCCAAACACCGCTACCACCCAAAGCCTAACATCAGTGATGCAACGAAAACTCCAGATTCTGTATCCGCATGAGTTCATGACTTGTTAGTTCAAATCCTTGAAACAAAACTCCCCTCTTTTAACATGTTCTTGAACAAGAAATTGTTATGAGGTTTGGTAAACTTATTCTTAACACAATAGAAAACAGTAATCTACCAATCTTTGTTGGCTAAAGAGGTCATCAATTTGCTTATCACTAACACAAATGAACAATACTTTGAGCAACAAATAGAAGGCAATAATAGGTTCGGCCATGAGTTCTCACCTAGCATCGAAAGAAAAATAAATGAGCAAAGGCTCTTATTTATAGAGAAGCAGGAGTAGGAACCCTAAAATCCTTTTTGTTTTCATACACCTAGGGCTTGCTCGCCAGCAAGCTTTCTTATTACTAAATCTAGAAAGAAGATAACATCTAAAACCCTAGAAAGTAAAAGCGGAAATGCCAACTATATCTTATCTTCTTTCTATCCTCAAAGAATGGATAAGGATTATTCCAAGAATAGAAAGAAAGCGGGAAAGAAAGCTTCTAGAAGAAAGCTGCTTTAAAGCTCGATCACATCCGCTAGGAAGTTTGAGATTGTGTCCCGGTTCGATGCATCTATGCCATCAACAGCAAAACACCGCTTCTCAAGAATATCTTTAGCATCTGCAATAGATCTCAGGAAATCTTTGACCTCATTGGCCGCTTTATCGAACTTTGCTGACATCACTGAAATATGGCCTATCCTTCCGCCAACTGGACTGCAATTATGAACAACATTCTGGAACTGATTTTGCACCTCCTCAAGCCTGACGTAGGAACCATCTTCAAGACTGTACTGAGAGGGGATCTCTATGACGAATTCGCTGATGAAAAGAAGAGATTCAACCACCCTCTGTCTGTAGACGATGAATTCTTCAGAAATCTTCTCATATGTTTTAACTTTGAAAACATGACGCTCCCTCCAAGCAAGGATTTGTCTCTTGTGCTCCCTTGAAACTGCTGAACTGTAGGCTGTCTAAATCAGCAATGATAATCTCATGCCTAGGTTTTACTTCAGCCAGTGTCTGTTCAAATCCTTGGATGCCTTGATGAAGTTCATGAGCGTTTTCTCTCAACTGGTACATCCGAGCCAAGATCTCCTTTCCTCTGACAATGATGTTCTCGATCCACTCCTGAGCCTCTTTCCCACATATGACCAGCTGTCTTAACTGATGATGATCAGCTGGTGTCTCTAAGACCTGGGGCAGCAACTGGGTTGCTTGTGAAGAACCACGAACAAGGTTAGAGATGAAAAGCCTAAGCTGCTGATTTTCAGCCTTGAGGGCTGCCTTGTCTTCTCCATCTTTTAGCACTCTTTCATGAAGGTTTTCGGATACAACTCTAAAGACACTCAAATCTGCATGTCTGGTATTTCTACCAAGATTAGCCTTGACCATGACAAAATCATCCATATTCACCTCATCCCTATTCTTATCTTCTGGGGGCTTTGCAGTCTCTACGACAATCTCGTTATCAGGATTTTTATCAAAATGAACTTGCTTCTTTGCCTTCTTCTTAGGAGGTTCCTGATAGATATTATCGAGATCATCAACACTCACTTGATATGAAGGCCTTCTCCTAACCCTTCCTAAGGAGTTCTCAAGCCAAGACACCGTAGTATCTTTACTAACTTCCTCAGGAGGTACTGCTACGATCTCTTCATCATCTTCGATATCAAGATCAATGTGAATTGGTGACGAACTCGTCAAAGGTACGGAAACATGTGTTGAAGGTGGCTCCTCTGTTTCATTCTGAGGTATGAACTCGTCAGGAGGAACTTCTGAATCAACTGTAGGCTGTTCCTGTATGACTATGCCTGAGAAATCCAACCTTCTTTTTACATTTTTATTTGATCTACATCCTTTGACGCCATCTTGAGACTGACTTTTACCCTTTCCTTTTGACTGTGCTGTAGAAGAAGAGGGAATTATCCTTGGTGGCTCTGCTACTGGAATAGAGTTCTTCCTTTTAAGCACTAAGAAAACCTTACTATACTCAATGACTTGTCTTGTTCTTTCTTCAACTGAATGAGATTCCTTGTTTGCCCAATTAACTTGTGGAAGAGGCTGATCCTTGATTCGTTTCTGAGTGTACATCGGTAGAAGCACATCTTCATCATCATCAGAGAACCCTTCTATATCTTCATTTAAACAAACTTTCATCTGATGGAGAGTTAGCCTGCTGTAACTACGCCTTCGCACTTCAAACTCATCTGCACAGTTAGCCCAAAAATCTTCAAGTGCGGGTATATGATTATAGTTCTTCTCCAACCAGCCAGCGTAGACACCATGAGGATCAAATGATCGCCTCTCGCTATAGGATTTGAGGCCGAATTTATCTAACTCTTCTCCAATTGTCCTGGCATCTGCAGTAGTCCTGCATGTATAAATACCCAACCCTAATGGAAAATGAAGAGAGGTTTCTTTCTATTTCTCAAGACCGGTGGTGGACACCGCGGAGTTTGCTCCAAGAATTCCACATGAAGATGACTCCTCATCTGAATTATACGTTCGGCACATGAGCTGGCACCCTCAATAAACTATTACAAACCCCTTGAGATAGGTGGGTAAAGGTGGAAAACTGTATAAAACCTAATCCGCCTTTATCTCCGGCCATTGTTGCCCTAGCAACTCAAGAGATGCGACGCAGTAATCTATTATCTAAGTCCTCAAGACCGCACATCAAGAATGCCTCGTCACCCTTTGTAAAGTAGTAAACGTGACTTTGTGATTTCCAGCTTGAGGATAATAATATATATATAAAAGTTGTATGTTCAACGATCCCTTGGTGTTCCTTCCCGGACTGGCTCCTTGATAGGCCACTGTGGTAGACTAGGGTATGACACCATGTGGGTCATATGAACTGAAATATTCTGTTATTTGGTTTGATGTAGGCAGCCACTAATCAAAGTAGGCCGCCATAAAACTCGGTTCCTCTTTCATAATGTGAGGTATGGGCATAAAAATATCCAAGGTTGGAACCAGGTATCTTCAGCCAAAGGACTCATATAGTGATGATGATGGCAACCTCGTCCTTGACCTCCCCTCGCCCGACATTCTTGGGCAATGTCTTATGTTTTTCCTTCATCCATCTCTGTGCAATCTTCTTGCTGTATTTGTCTTTATGCATATTCCACATCTTTTCACATTCATCCCTTGAAAGAGTTACGCTTTCAGGCCATGGGGGAATGGAAAAACACCTTTCGACCATATCAGGCTTTAGACTGCAAATCAACCTACCATCTGCTGACTGGATCTCCTTAGTAGCCGGGTTGTAATGCTTAATGCAAGCGATTACGAACTCAAGGCTCTGAACCGAGCAGGTAGAATAGACGTTGTTACGTAGGAGTCCAATGTCCCGTGTTCCCACTGAAGTGTTGCCCTGCCTTCCAAGGCACATGTAGATCAACAATCGCTTGATATGATGCAAAGTCCGCCTGCCTGTTTTGATATAATACTCAGAAAGAGAGCTGAATCGGACTGAAAACATTAGATGTACTCCATTTTAGAAAACTTCCAAAGAATGACTATAAACTTCACCCCTGCTTCGCATAAGTTTGAACAATTTCTCATTTTAGAATGTTGATTTTGTGTTCCAACCTGACGGTAATTCTTGAGAAAAATTTTCTGAGATATGTGGGTTTTGTCTGTATCAATGCAAGACAACCCGTGACGTCCGCTTTTGGAAAAATCTTGATTTAGCTCAGCAAAGAAACCCCATCTCTTCAATTTTTCCGGTGTCGGGCATATGGGTTTTGTTCAGAATATCATTAGAAATGGACCCAATTGATTGAAATTGCAAAACCCTAACGTTTGCTCGAAAAAGCAGCTAACCCTAGGTTTTTGAACTTTCTAAAAAAAAGCTGTGACATGGGTTTTCTTCAGAAGACTGATTGGAAAGGACCCAGATGGTTGAAATCTGAATGCACTGAGGTTTTCACTGACCTGCAAGATAAAAGCACTTGCTGCAACTTGATGAAGCTCCTGAAAAATTCTTCAGAAGATTGAGGCAAAAAGACCCAGATGACTGAAAAATTGAAAGCCTTGGCCTTCTGCTTGAAAAATCTGATCTTCTGGAACAAAAAGAATGAAAAAGCAAGGGTTTATGCTTGCTGGTCTGAAAAATCTGATGTAAAACCAGCAACCATGGACTTTTGAATCACAAAAATTTCTCAAACTTGCTGCTCCAACTTTCTCCACTGAAGGCTACCTGCAAAAATGATGAAAAATACATTGAAAAGAAGTGTTAAATAGACTTAGGGTTCAATTTAGGTTTTGCTTTCTTTTTGCTTTTATTCTCAAAACCCTAAATCTCAGCTCCTCAAATTTGGACGCCATCCTTCCCTTCTTGCAAATTTTTGAAATTTTGAAAACACTTGAAAATCTTCTAAGGCATGGAACTTTGGGCGCCTTTCTTCAAGAGGGGCGCTCAACTTCACCAATGTTAGTCAAAATTTCAACTTTCTCAACTTTTCTCCATTTTGACATGCCACTTCGCCACTAATTTCTCGTTGACTGTAATGTCCCCGTTTTTAGCATTGCTCCTTTCAGTGATTGATGGCCTTTTCTTGGTGTGCTGTTGGCTAATCAGAGACAGAATTAGGGTTTACGGCTGCTTGGTGAGTTCTCTTGAAGATTCAGGGTTTTGTTTGTTGGAGTTTGGGTGTTCGGATTCTGGATTCCTTCTGGGTTTTCAGAGAGCTTCGCAATGGTGGCGCATGCATTACATTCCAAGCAACTTTCCGAATTTACTATTTTTAGTAAATCCTATTTTTGGCAGTGGTCCAGTCAGCACCAGCTCAGTCAACTTTCCTCTTCTGGTAGTTCATTGGGTAATTTTGAATTTTGGCATAAGGGGTTCATTTTGGAGGAATAAGTATTTTAATGACAATAATGTTTTATTTTATAAAATAACCCCTTGTCCTAGTATTATGACTTTAAGTTGTTTTAAAGAAGGGGACCTTGAGGGGTATTGTCTCATGAAAGAAATATTTTATATTTCTAAAGTCAAAAAATATTACTTGGAGAAAAGGACGCCTTTTTATGAAGGAAAAGATTTTAAAATAAAGAAATATTAACTTCATGAAAGGGGGCACCCAAATTGGAGGGAAAAGTAGTTACAAAATTGAAAATTAGGGTTTCTTTCTAGAAGCTTCCGGAGGGTCCTCTCAAAATTATAAAAGGGAGCTTTGGGTCTTCATTTAGACATCTTATGACTTCTATATTGTTATGCTGCCGAAATGGTAACAGGATTGCTTCGAGGAATGAATGCCTCCTAGCCTTGGCTCGACTTCGTGCTTGAGAGATAGCACCTAGTGGAGAGGTTTGCTTGTTTGAGTGACATTTTGTAGTGAGGTTTGCATTTGTAGTTTGGGTTTACTTGTGTAGTTCAGTTTATTGCATTTTATGTCATTTTCTGGAGTTGCTGATAACAGGGCTGAATCTATATTTTCACTCATAAATCAAAAAATACAAAAAGAGTTGTTCTGGGTATTGTCTCCATTGGTTTTCTTTGTTGGAAGAGACCCTTCATGAATATTTGCAGATTTTAATACGAACTTTATGATTTTATAAAGCAAATTCGTCATTCCTTGTAGGG